>BQNB010011379.1:45515-81615 GCA_026074375.1 Tanacetum coccineum | reverse complement strand
GCCCATGGGTGGCCCAACTCCAGCCCATGGCCGGCCAAATGTAGTATAAATACACCCTCTCCTAGTCTTGGAGAGGGTTGGTTGTTCCATTGTTGGTTGTTCCATTGGTTTTCCATTCATTTCATTAATACATCATCCATATTCCATCTAAGTTTCTCTAACAATCCAACCCACATCTCACTTATTGTTCTTGGTTGATCTTTAGATTACTAGTATTCTGCAGATTACATGTTATATTTGATGAGAAAAAGCCTGGAAGTTCTTAGGAAATTTCAGTGGATGATTCTTGGAGGACGATTTGACTAGTTATCGCATGTTTCTTCTCCATTATTGAGCAAACTAGGAGAGTACTAGTTTCTTTTCCTTGTTTTCTTTTCCCTTTAATTCAATTTTACGGGTACTTCTATAGAACATTGGGGACAATGTTCAACTTAAGTGTAGGAGGAAAATAAGCCTTAGAAACTATTCTTTCATTTGCCATTTGCTTTGTCCTTAAAATGATGGGTAATATATCAAAACATAGCATAAGAGGTAATTTTAACCCAAATTTAAAAATTTTTATGACACATACCGACGAAAACCGAATATTAATAGCATCTCATGGATAGGAATTTATATTACTAGCATAAAAACCCTTAAATTCCACCCCCAAAAATGTGAGGTTCGCCCTTAGATATTATACCTTTAGCTTGTTCGAGTTAAGGAGTGAGCAATCATGTGTGTCTATTCCGTCATTACGGATGTGTATGCGTGGTTTTGTCACCTTTTCTGGAACATTGGTATTGGTTACTTTAGGATTATGAGAGTGTACCGGTAGTATATTAAATTCTAAAACTTGTTTTTGCGATGCATCCCGAGACCACATAGTAAGTGTTAGGATTTGCTTGATAGAGGCATTAGGATTAACCCATGTTTTAACTTGAAATTGTTTATACGATGTCACATCCGACATATAACTATCCCCCACGCCTTCCATGCACTCAAAAAACCTTTAGTGTAGGATAATACCCCTTGTACAACATCAACCGAGCCTATCTTTTTTCATGGTTCTCATATAATTTTCTAGTAAGCCGGAATAATTAATGAAGAACATTGTTTCTCACCTATACATCATCGTCACACCCCAAATCGCCTAGCCTACCTTGTATGTCCTACGCTTTAAGTCAATATTTTGTTGTAACCATAGTTAATTATTATGTACACACACGGGTTGTTAAGGTCCTTATCCGTGTAAATACTGTTTTGGGACGATTGGGATTCATGGTAGTATTTATTTTGCGGAAGAATATGGAAGCAAACTTAAGTCAATACCCCCATACGTTTGTTAGATGATCTCAATGTTATTTTGATCTACCTCAAATCAGGCCACTAGTTAGATTGTAAATATCGAGTATGTAAAAGCTCAAGTGTAGGGGTACGTGTTATAAACCCCATGCTATGATGTATTATGTTATTCAAAAAAAGAAAAAGAAATAGATTGATGTAGAGTTGTGTAGAGTTTGTATATCTTCGTCCGAGTCTTGGGTTAGCAACCAAACCAACGTGTATTCGTGTAAATAATTAGCTAACCCTTCCACTCCAAATTCACCTAAAGCCACCTAATTGTATCCCATCCATTTCCGTTTCCATTATATGTTATTTTACACCTACACCCCACAACCCTTTAAAAAGACATGTTAGATAGTAATGAATAATGCTTGCGCCTAGCGGTGAAGGTTTGATCCTTTACCAAGCCTATGGTAATTTATATGCTATGACAGGAAATGAGTGTTGATTTTCCATTTTCCCATTATGTTATAATTTATTATACACCCGAGTGAAAGAGAAAATCCAAAACACTTATGTGCGGTGCTAGTATTTACTTTTCGTGCTTTTAATTACGAGGTCTAGAAGGTTGTGTTGTAAAATACTTTTAAAGAGTAGGTTAAATGTCCCTAATACTGCTATTGTCTAGGTAGAAAAGCCTATTTGCTTAAGGACAAGCAAATCCCAAGTGTAGGGGTATTTGATGAGGTGTCATTTTATACACTTTTTCGGGGTCGTTTAACCTCCTAAATCATGCATTTATGCCCAAAATAGGTACTTAATCGTTCCTTTTTAGGTATTTAGCATTTGGAAGGCATTTGGAAGAAATACACGTGACTTAGGCTCATTTGGAGAAGAAACGGACAAGGCTACGGACCAACACCAAGACTCTTGAATATTTGTGCTCACAGCGCCTGGAGACGGCGTCACCAACTCTACACGACGCCGTTACAACTCACTTAGTGACGGCGTCACAACGTTTCATGACGGCGTCAGCACGCACTGACTCGCACGCAGATCTAGAATATTCTACTCACGACGACGTCACGATTAAAATGCGACGCCGTCGCAACGATTTATCTATATATACAAGTAAGACTATCTTAATCATTCAATATTTCTTGTTATGTGATTCTTATCTGTTCTTGCTTTATCTTTAACATGCTTGGCTAAACCTTCTATTGTGTTCATTTATGATTGTATGAAACCTAGAATGTAGATCTTAGTAGTGTTGCTTCTTGTGATGAATATGCATGTTAGGTCTTAGAAAACCAGCTTTTATCTGTATCGCCATTGATATGTCTAGGAAAACATGATTGTATAGAAAGGATACCATCGGGTAACAGTCTTCATTACTCCATTGCACTTTAATTTGGTGATTACTCTTAATATATTTCGATATGGCATTTATATACTCTTGGGGGACTGCGGTAATAATCTTCATTATACACTTACTTTTTGTTTTACCTCAACGGAGAATATTAAATAGACGGCGGGGTTCCGTTGTATATTCGTTCTTTGACTTAGGAAATAGTTTAACATAGATATCCACTAGTGTGACAAAGCCAACTACAATGGGAAGAAGTTAATCTAGGTGTTAATATACATGATTAAAAGAACACAATCTTTTTTATATGTTTATCACCTGAGCTTTGTTTATTTTTGTTAAAAGCTAAAAAACCAACCTCTAAAATATATGATTTTACCTGCTTTCCTATAAACATAAAAATACAAAAATAATCTTCTCTCAACCCTTAGAATTCTATTAGACCGTGATCAAGCCTTCCCAACCTATTCCCCTAGAGATTGATAACAACCCCCGAGTCTTGCCTATACTACTACTACAACGGTTAGGTACTCTGCCTAGGGAGTTGTAAAACTTCTTGTAGAAGTCCCTTACGACGACCACATCAATAGCGGAATGAACATATTTGCTTTCTTCGTTGTTATTGATGTCGAGTTAAAAAGGAAAGCTAAGTACTATGTAAATAATACATTCACAAAAATGAAGATTTCAATCTCTTAATCTACACTTCACAATAACTTTTTAATCAATATTGAAGGAGCATTACAGGAACATAACACTTATTATATACCAGTTCCTATATTCATAATAAAAGGGTGTTTTGAATTGCATATTGTTACTTTGTGAGCTTAGGCTTGCGGCATTGTAACACGTACTTATTTAAAAGTCTTTACCTCACTCACACTTTCCTTCCTAAACACCGTCTTGGTCAAAGGACTCGAGATAACTATAGTCAAACAATCTGTATCATGACAGCCAATTCTCAAAATCATCAAATAGACATCAGCAACCCAACATCAGCGACTCTGCACCAGCGAACCTGCATCAGCAACCCGCATCTGCACTAACAACACCGCACCAGCAACTTACGTTACTAAAGGACTGCATTTATGAATTGCGAGAGATCAGAACAGGAAATCTTATAATATAACTTTGAAATAACATAACTTTCAAGACAAATGCAAATCTTTGGTCTGAGCTACTCCACTTTAACTATTCATAGTCACTAAATGTAGAACATAGTTTCGGGTTCCACATATAAAATCCTTAATAGATAAAAGGAGCTTAATAACAGCTAATGCAACCCTTTACATTTTGTCTCAAGTTCATGCTTAAAATGTACATTAAAAATGCTAAGTTGCTGATTTCTTTTGAATAATTATAGTAGACCTGCAGAGATTGCGAGATTGTGAAATAATGTTTGAATTGAAATAATTAGTTAATAATACTTTTGTTTGCAAGTTATCGGAGACCTGTCATTTTGACCCATATACTTATCAACAGGCTGGCTTGATAATTTGGCTTGATAACGGGTAAAATAGCTTAAATGAAAAAATAGCAAAAAGGAAATGGGTCAAAGGGCACAAAAACCGCCTTAATCAAATGGGCCATGGACCATGGTATACTCAAGTATTTGTAGCAACACTTGTTTTGAGCCGTCTTAAAACTAAACTGATCCAACCATTTGACTAATCAGCCACTTTAGGCATGGGTTTTACAGATGTCATAAGAGTTAGGAGTCAACTTACTATCTTACGAATACGAATTTGCTAATCCTATTTATTACATTAATTGTCTGAGAGTACATAAATGTAGGGGTCACAAAACGGGCGGGTTGGGTAAAAGTTATCAACAAGCTGAATCAAGACGGAGCAGCTCACAAACTCTCTTATTAAGTTACAAAAATTAATGTTATCAATACTTTAAAGTGATTAAAAAAACTCTATTATTTTCAATAAGTAAGAAGTAATTTACATACTTTATGCATCTTGAGACTTTGAACTCGTTTAGTCATGTCACACATTTGACACATTTGTGACCCATTTGACACATTAAACATCAAACACAACCCAACTTCTATATAAACATGTTCTTATTGCCACTACTAAAGATTTACACATTTTAGAGGGAAAAAACATACCGTCATGATCTTCATCGCCTCTATCTGAAAATGTAAAAAGATCAATCCGAAAAGGGCAGTTAGAAAACCAGCCATTAAAACCATTTGCATTCGGTATACCCCAAATACCCTTCGAGCATATTTTTTTATCTTTATATCTAATATCCACAATCACCAAAACGTCAACCTGGAAGAAAAAGAAGAAAAAAGATAACAAAGGTGAAGAGAAAGAAAAAATTGATAATGAAGAGTGTTCAAATGATTAATTTCATAAAGCTATTGTAAATACTAAGTACCCAAACTATTTTGTAATAATGTGCTCTTATGTATGGACCATAAGTCCACGTAGTTTTTTATTTATTGTTGTAACAATTTAAACCTTTAAGAGCACAAATATGATATATGCAAAACTGGTTTTGCACAGACTGGTTGAAAACCATGTTTGCAAATGATGGTTCAGTACTCACTTTCAAAACTCACTTTGTGCATTCAAACGGCGGGAAAAGAGTCAATGCAAAACTCACTTTGTGTTGCACTGTCATTGTTGGCAGGTTTTGCTTCTCGATACTTGATGAGCACGCGAGGTTTTGCATACACTGGTTGAATATAGTCCCTGCAGATGATGGCTCGGTAAGACCTGAAACAAAATTACAAAGAGCAAGTAAATATTCTAAAAATAAATTCGGAACTAAGATCATTAAAGAATATACAATATGAACTGATTGTAATATCATTTTCTACTTGCTGATTCGAGTAAAAAAGAAAATTACGGTTCCTTGTAGTTATGTTTATTAATATATGTTTTGTAGTAATTTAATTTTTTACTCGAACCAGCAAGTCGGTAGGTCTGGCTGTTATAATAGTGTACTTTTAATTACTGGAGAGACTAACTTTAGGTTGAAAATAGGCGGGTTGCAAATAAGGTTTTCAAATCAGAAATTTCGAGCATCTCTAACACAATTAATATAGTTTTCCAAACACCCCTTAGAATTTATGTCTGTTTTTTATGCAGGTAAGGTTTGCAAGTCAGAAATTTTAAGCATCTCTAATACTAAAGTGCTTATTTGATTATTTTTTAAGCAGCTAAAGCCAAAGTTCTGAGGGGCTATTTGGGAGTGTTCATACTGGTTTAAGTTCAGGGTAGATAAGGGGTTTATGATAAACTATCCCAAACAAACTGTCCTGTATATTTCACCTTGTTACATCCGATTAATATACTTTCCCAAACATCCCTTAGAATTTATTCTTATTTTTTTACTTCTTCCCAAACTAAATATATGCTTCGGCATATATAACCATTGATAACACCTTAATTATACATGTTTTTGGTGGCGTAATTAATATATATTTGATCATTTCTCGTGAACTTTCGGTACTTAATCAAGTATATATGCTATTATATGTCCTAGGTACATGTCGTGGAAGAATATCAAAGATTACACGAAGAATTGAAGCTTAAACGAAGAATAACTCAAGTTAATGATCTCCTGACACCTGTTCACTGTTTTGGCCATAACTCGGTCATACAAACTCAGTTTTAGTTGGTTCAAGTGCCAAGCGAAGAGAATTCAACTATCTACAACTATACAAAAAGCCACGAATTAAAATGCCCCAAAGTGTGGCGGTTTTAGCCAAAGTGCGTCGCACTTTTGAGTCGGTGGAAGAATTAAAGGTAATTAAATGAAGACAACATTAACACCCGAAGTGCGGCGCACAAATAAGTTTGTGCGGCGGTTTTTAGCCCCTGAACAGCCTATAAATACCTTCCTTGGCTCTCCCATTTCATATCTCACACACAAATCAATCTAGTTCATTTAGAAAACTTAGAGGGGGGATTTTTGGGGATAAAGGCTTGACAAACCTTTGGTCCAAACCACCCTTGGTAACACAATCATCACAACAAATAAAATCAAAGTTAGGAGGAGCTCTTGAAGAATTAGATGAACTTGCTGGATGTTCATCAATAATTCCCATGTTTTAATCCATCCAAGGAAGTAGTAGTGAAGTGTAATTCGAAGCTATAAGCTATTGTAACAGAATTGTTCATAGTTTCCGGGTTTACTTTGAATATAATAAAGTGTTCTTGGGAAATTCTTGTGAAATCACCATCATTTGCTCTTGGAATTTGGTATAATCTTGTTTATCCTTTGAATATGATCTTTACTAAATTCATAATGAATGTTATGTGTTTTGTTACTTCTTTGATCATGAAGTAGTCATCTTGTGTTTGTTTGAGCATTATGTGATCTTTGATATTGAGCGTTTGGATATGTGTTTATTGAATTGGTAAAACATATTTTATACAAGAATATAGGCTGAAAAGGTTTTTTATATATGTGTTCTATCATTCTACTTAATATATTGGTTATAATAACTTATAAAGGCCGAAAGGATTTGTTGTTATTAATCGATATAATCACTCGTTATATTTAAAGGCCGAAAGGATTTGTAACTTGTGAAATCTTTATTCTCCAAACTTGTAAACACTATCCTAAATACTTCATTGTCATAGTTATCATTGCCGAAACAAACATACTTTAATCATTTGCTTGAATCATCCTTTTATTGCTTTCTTTGCAATATTCAATATATGCACATTTTGGTTAATTTGATCCGTGATAATCTTATTAACCTTAGCACCTTAATTACAAACTGTGAAAACTTTAATTCTAGTGGAACCACCTGGACTTACCTAATACTATATTATACTCGATAAGGTATACTTGTCAGAGTGTTGTGTTTTTAGTCATAATCGGTATCTCTAGTTATTATAAATTTAAAATTTGTAAAAAAACACACATCATCCATTTTATGGCTTATTTGGTTTTAGGCTAATGTTTTATAAGCTCATCTTTTGTGGCTTATTTTGAAACTTCTCAGTTTATATAAGCTCATTATGTCATTATAGCTTATATAAAGTTTCAAAATAAGCCACAAAAAGTAAGGTTATGAAACATAAGCCGCCAAAAACCAAATAAGCCATAAGATGGCTATATAAGCCGAAACAAACACTCTTATTTTTAACAAAACTTTAACGGATTATATTCATCATCGCATCAAAATGTATAATAAAAAACACATAGAGTAAAAGGCACACAATTAGTAAGTTAGTTACCTCAAAAGCTTATTAAGTCCGTCAATAGCGTCATCAATCGTGTATCCATTAGTCGCTGCCATATCTTCAACTACCTGCAAATTTTTATAAAAATTCATAAGAAAATTCAAAATTATAATCAAACTTTTAACAGATCTGATTCATAATCATAGACACGCATGTGATCGTTACTAATAAATGATCAGAAGACCTAAATCATTAATAATTGACATACGGTGTCGATACAAGGAGATGGCGATATAATGGATGAAACAGTAGGTATCTCGGTGGGTGTCAATGTGGTATCAACATGAGTAGTAGGTGGGGTCACAGTAGGTGTGGTGTTAGGGATGGTGGTAGGAATAGTGCCAAACAAGATAACTCGTCCAGCTGATGTCCCCACATACTCCTTTGATGAATCTGATGAAACTGAGATAACGGAGATGGCCATGACCTGCACAAGCAAAAGTTTATATAAATTTCCTTTATATCAACCGTGCATGATGCATGAAAAATAAATGAATGAAAAAACCATCGAATACAGTACCGCGAAATGAAATACAATATAATTATAGTAATATTAGTTATACTTAGTATTTAATTATATATTACATATACATATTACGTATACGTAAGATTACGTAAAGCACATATAATCACGTAAGGATCACATACTGGTTATAGACCAGACCTAGTTATACTACCTGGTTCTCTATAACCTTGGCTCTGGATACCAATCTGTCACACCCCCAAATAGGGTACCGTCAGAATAAGTGTATAGGTCCTTATCAACAGGATCTCAATGAGCCTTAAACGACTTATAGTTCTCTGAATAAATCCAAAGAAACTATGAGAGACAATAACCTAGAATACAAATATTGACGCGGAATATCAATATCTATACCAAGATGAACACAAGAACAAAATACTAAATTTGCTATTACTATTACTATTTGATTGTGAACGATCAATCAACACACCTATGTGTTTACAATACTATTCTACGTTCCTTTTATAAGATTAAGGAACCCTAAACGCGTTAAGAGATAATGCTTATCTCTTCCTAGAATAACGCTAAGAGATAACTATTACTATAATTACAACCAGACTTAACTATTTGACATAACAGTATTAACTTTAATACTGCCAGACCTAAGTTAAAGCTGGCAGACTTAACTTGCTCTACCAGACTTAACTTCTATTACTAACAGTACTAACTATCCTTATCAGTACTAACTATAACTAACAGACTTAACTTTAATACTAACAGTATTAAGTCCGTTTACAATATTTTCCTAACATAATCAATGATGATCTTTGTGAATCTTGGATAAGAAATGATGTTGCCTGTGATAATGTAAGGAGATAGTGAAACCCTTCCTAAGTACATTCTAGCACGTCCAAATGCACATTATTATGAAACATTTATAGCATTTGCTTGGCTTTGAATTGGCAAGTTGATACTGTCTGCTGCTCTAGTGCGTAAATGTAATGTGCAAAGAATCTTTACAAAGTGTCTGCCTATGGTTGAGGAAGCCCTTAGACTTTAAATTTGATTGGATTTCTTTAGCTGACAAAGTAAAACCAAGTTTGGCAACACAGATATTGAACCATATGACTCCAAATGTGTATGGATCAACAAATCCCAACATGATTGTTGGTCTGTATCATTGACGGCGATGTTGGAAAATTCTTCTGAAGTTTTCAACATTCATTGTTAGTTCCTTAGTTCCAAGTGAGAATCTGAACTGATACCTTGATCCATCTTCCCTCAAAGTAAGCCAGAACTTAGATATATAAATCTAAGGTACCTATAGCAGATCCTAACAAGTGCTTAATCTGATGTGGATGATTGATAAGATTGTTTTCCAGAATCTTGCTTTCTTTAGGACACTGACAACTAACAAGGATCATATCTTCTTTTTTTGCATTCATAAGTTCAAATCCTTGTTGGTGAGAGATAGTTGATCATGAGGAATGTCGTGTTGTTGTGATTTTTGTGCCATGATGAACCTTGGATAAGTGACAATAATTTGTTAGATTACAAACAATTCAAAGTTAACATTTTTGTCTCTTTCCGCTCTTTCTGTCTTATATGTTCTCGCAATTTTTTAACATATTTTTATTTTGAGTTTCTTTCTCATGTGTCTTGCTTTTTTAAGCACATGTCATACGCTTTATTCGCATTATTCTTTTAAACTCATTTTTGTGTGTGTTCTGGCAATTCTTTTTCGAACACACTTTTGATTTGCTTTTTCGTGTATGGTTTTAATCTCTCTTTTTGTTTAGTATTTCCTCACTAGAAAATCTTTGTGAAATGATACTCTTTCAAGAACTATGATGATAAACTCTGATTTTAAGAAATTTAAGAGGTATCAATCATATTCTTTAAACTTTGTTTGTGAAAGAGTATCATTTTTACACAACATAGAAAATGTGATTTTGCTAAAAAAATCACATGGTTGAAGTCTTTCAAATATTTGTTATGAATCTATCATACTAAAAGATACAGCCCTTAATTTTATAGAGGCGATATACATTAAAGCACTAATCATGTACTATTAATGACGTTGTGGAGGTGTTGACTCTATGCATTCCTAACTTTATCTGTTATACACCTCAATCTCCAGAATACAACATATCATCCCCGGGTCATTCATTCATCATAACTCATCATTATCCCACCTCTTATATCAACAAAAAAAAACATAAAAATTAATTTGGTCACAGCAATGCAAATTATTGCAAGATAGATTCGGATCAAGATGAGGTTAGATCGCCTCTTTTATATTTTTTTGGTTATGGCTTGGTTTAATTACATCTGGGTTTAGCACAAAATAGGAAATCTGGGTTTAGCACTGAATATCTCTTTGGATTGGTTTCGTGCTTTTCGTTTCAAGAACACAAATTAAGATAAAAACAATGATTGTTTTAATTAAACCTTAATTTGTTTTGGTGGTTTCGTGTTTTTTGTTTCAGGAAAGCATACCTAGAGTTACAACATTAATGCAGCGATTGCAACCATTGATGAAAGTATTTTCGATGAAGAGATTGCAACCATTCTAAAGGAGAATAAAGCCAGGTATCTTTTATATTCAGGCCTAAATATGTATCTTTTATATATCCAGGCCTAAGTATGTATCTTTTATTTTTAGATTTTGTTTCCTTATGGCAATAGTAGTTGTTACAGCTTTTTACAAAGTAGTTGATGCTGTAAAACATTACTATTAATTAGCACCGGACATCTCACCACCAACATACTTTGTGGATGACTAAAGATTTTATTTACGTTGTTATGGTGCAACTGATGTACTCTAACTACAATCAAAATTCTGTAGTCAATTTGAAAATTTTATCTTTTTAGAGACAAATTTCTTTAGTCGTTTAATATAACAAGTGTGTCAATAAGAGTCGTTTGGTTAGCGAATGAAGACTGTGTAGAAATTGTTAGCCCTTTTATTGGATGATTTTTAAAAGTTTGTAATGGTACATGTTTAATACGAGTAGTTATTAAAAAGGTATTCACCCAGTCTATGAAGAACATAGGGAACGTGTTGATAGACTACGGTCGTGAGACAACATAAATGAGAATTATGGAAAATCGCATAAGCTTATGAACCCGCTAATAAACTTAAACAAACACCCCATATTTGAAAGAAGCTGAAGTTTTTTCAAATAAGATGGTCCAAAGATCTCATAGACCTTGGTGAAAATAAACACCACATATTTGAAAGAAGCTGAAGTTTTTTCAAATAAGTTGGTCCAGAGATCTCGCAGACCTTGCTCAAAACATAATGCATCTTAAGAGTTTTTGTGATTTTACTTGAATATCTAAAAAATATGGGGTAATGGAAATATGGACATTTTTTGAAAGGGAGGGAGTATGTAAGATTAGATATCTCGGCCCAATTTAGTAAGTGTGTCTTTTGTTACATATTTAAACAACTGCTATTATTGTTTTTTTTTTCCCACCCCTTATGTATTTGTAAACACACAACTAACAAAGGAGAACCCAAGAACTGAAATACCCAAAGCAATAAAGTTGCAAGAAACAAAAAAAGTAACAAATGAAGTCGTCACAACAACACCTAGAAGAGCCATCAGTTTACTATGACAGATGTTGATGGTGACAAAGCTATGCCTAAACAGGTTTGTCTTTGTTTCAGTGTATTCTGTGTTCAAAGCTTATTGTTTGTAGTTTATCATCAACATATGTTTTCTTAGATAAAGAATGTATGTTTATTTTTTTTTTACATCTGGTTATGTTTTTGGCTTTTTTCTAATATTTTAAAAATTAATTAGCTCATGCTATTGACTTAATCTTGGATTCTTGGCCAACTAATGAGGGAACTAATTTGTAGCTTTACAGTATTCTTTTGAATTTTTAAGCTTATGCTTTATTTTCTATCTCAGTTTGTTAGAGTTCAAGAGATCATGAAGAGGGACTGAAAAAGAATCGACAAATGTATTGTCAAGAGAATGCAAGAATCAGCAAAGTAGATGTTCCCACAATAGTAGTTGCTTACATGTGCCGAGGCTTTAGGCCCTATAGGCTTCGCAACATAAGTAAATCTTTTGCAGAACAAGGAAGTGACATGTACATTTCTTGGTCATAATTGGCGGCTATCGCCTGCAGATTGGTGGGGAACTTTTTATGGGGGACTTCTCTCTACTAAATCAGACTCAATAAGTTTGAGGCGGTGTTTCATGCTATTATCATTGAGTAGGTGTTTAGTCGTAAGGGAATCTGTCTTTGTCCTGTCCACTATCACCAGAACACAGGATCCATGAGTAGCCTAGCCTAGAAGGACCGCTGCAAACACATGTAATAACTGTCTTGTCCAGATTTGTTATGACTGCAAGAATTCTTCAGTGGGATAAATAGTTTGATTTGCTTACAAGCTATAATGATTTAAGTAATTTGGGGGGTTTTTTTGTTTGCAGAGATGGCATCAATACTCGCTCGAGACTTTTCCATATACGTTATCTTTCTTTTGATGGTTTGTTTCCCAATAACTCATGCCGATTTCCTAAGGGGCGTCCTCCCATTGGGTTATGTACAATTCTGATTATCAAAACTCTTTGATAGTGCCTGGACAGTTCGGTTATTAGTATTTGAGTGGTGAGCTTGTTATGTTTAGTGTAGTTGGGGAGGTTTGTCGTTTAGGTATCAATTTGGTAGTCGGTATCACGTTTGCTTATGGTTCTTGGGGAGGTTTATTAGTGTATCGAGTCCTATGAGTGGTGGTGAGGTTTGTTTGGGGCGCGATAGTTATTTGTAGAATACCTTCCTTGGTCTTATGGGTGGGGTAAGTAGGTGTGGGCATTCTTTGGGGGTGAGATATACAGCGTAATCCATTGGGATGGGGGTGTTGGGCGGTTGTTTTTGACTTATAATTTTCTTTAAGGGTTGTGGTGGGTTTGGCCGAACGAGTTCGGTGATTCGCATTGTAGGTTTGGGCGTGGTGTTGGTTTGGGTGTCGATCGGTTAGTTGGTTGGTTGGGTGGGGTTGGGGGTATGTATAGGGCGAGAGATTTGCTGCAGGCGGTGTGGGGGATTGAGGTAACTGGGGGGAGAGGGGTTTGTGGAATCTCCCAAGTGGCATTATGCACTATAAACCAATCAATACTACAAATAAATCTTGGTTATTTTGCAAATGGAATTGCTACAAGTGCACAAGCACAGCCTGCACAGTGACAGAGAATGTCGAGAGGCCTTTGTTTGCGCAATACGTCTTAGATACCACCACTGTGCATCCCGTATCATCAACATTGCTATGAACCAATCATCTTTAAAGTCTTTAAAATATTATGTAATGATAATATCATTAACATTAATCAGACTTTCTTTTGAACAATTGAATGTCTACTATGTCACTCATTCTCATTAGGTTAATCTTAGAAAATAGACGAAACACCCAGGACATGACTTAGAAGACTTAAACATTTAAGAATAGAAATATCTGACTCAAGCTATAGTATTTATTAAAACATTTGCATTTTAACTTAATTGAAATGTGTTTTGAAAAACTTTTTGAGATAATGAAAATCGTTAACCACATGAGATATTGATTCTTTCCAAACATTCGAGCTTTTCAATAATACATCCAACATTATAATTATTCAGCAAGACCTAATAAATCCATGAAGCCCATATTTTAGCCCAATTTGTAGAAATTAATCATTTATCAACATTTGACTATTTGACTTCCAAAATTGATTATTTTGACCTTTGACTATCAAATTTTGACCTTTGGCTTGTCGAAATTTGACCAGTTATTTAAAAATGATTTTTTGTCGAAATCAGTCCATGATGTCGAGAACCAGTCCTTTAAATATATTGATTCACAAGTTAAGTATGAGAAACTAATCATGAAAGGTCTTAGACAATATCAAAATATATCGAAAAATCTGTATAGCGAAATCATCAATTTGGAAAACCCCCAATTTTGGCAAACCCTAATGTTGGTCCCTAAGAATGTGATATAAAGTTTATCACATTGACTAATCATATTCCATGGCAACAAAGTGAGTTTTAAACAAATATTTATGAACAATATAAAGAACAAGTTTAAAACACACATAAGTACTTTTCAACGTATAGACTTTTATTAGAATCTAATAAGAATCTTATGAACAACACTTGCTCTGCATATTGCAGGGTAGTGATATGACAATTGGGGTTTTGATATCCTTACAAACTTTTTAAATTTTCTAACCAACGTTATGAGAAATAAGAAAACAAACTTGTTATGACTAAACTGAAGCTTCAACTTACGAGTCAGTTTGTTTGAGAGATAAATGAACTCTTTAAAGTGTATCACATTAATTGGATTAGGATTTACAAGTTAAACTAATACACATGTCCAGAATTTTAATAGATAGAAGCGGTGGGTTTAAGATACACTAATGCAGACAGTGCTCTAAGTAGCAGGTACATGTCCTTTAAGGAAAAATTTGTTGTACTTCATATACCACTTTAGAGCAACTTTTCCCAAGGAAGATTGCTTTATCCTTTTGACTAAAAAAGCAATCTTTTTCCTGCCATGTAAACCTTCTAGAAGTGAAACAACACGTTTCAACTTCTGTTAAGGAGATAGACTACGCTCAGCTTGGAATTGTCAACCAAGCTGAACTGAAGCTCTAACCAAGGGCCTTCTTTAGTTTTTTGTACCGCTGCATAAATTAAAGTGAAGATACTTCCTAATCTTCTAAGGACCTGAAGAGCTGACGCTGAAGAAACTTCAGCGACTCAAACTGGAAGACTTCAGGTTGAGTAATACTTAGGGAATTTTATGTTTATATTCGTACTGAAAGACTAAAGGCTTAGGAACAGAACCCAACATTACTCCCCCTCCTTGAATATACAAATAGCCTAAGTTAAAATCAATTATAAGTGAGCAAAACAACTTCTTCTTACACAATTGATATGAATTAAACATAAACTGAGACCCAATTCCATTTAATTCATACAAACCATTTACAAAAGATAAAGTTTATTACAAGCGGTTTCCATTATACTATCTTCTAGTTTTCACAGACCCTTACTTCTTTATGCCTGAACTTAAATGTAGACATACCACTACTGAGCTGAGGGTGGGCTCCTTCTTCACTGGTGGCCCCTAAAGATGTTGGGCCACCAACTGCTTGTTGTGCCTCTTTATGCATTTCACCAACCACTGGTGTGGGAGGTGAAGGATGGCTTGGGCTTTTGTCCTTGGCCGAACTGGACTGAGTATCTTTTTCTGATTGGCCAGTTTTGGATTTGGATGCCTTAGTCTTGGACTCAGATGTGTGTTTTGAAGATTGTTTTCTTCTGAGTCCACTTTTAGATCCAGGCTTTTTGCCTTTTGGAACCTCCTTAGTTTGTGAGGAAGGTTTTGGAGCTTTGGAGTCCATAGGCAAATCTAGGTTGTAGATGGCCTTCATGTGGTCAGTGAAAAGAGGTTCTTCAGGTTGGTTTGGCTTTAGTGTCAAGTTGTGAACACTGAAGACCTGAGTGGGGTTTATGGTAAGCTCTTCATTTTTATATTCAGGTATCATATGTTATAGTAGAAGAGATAGAAACCTAGGATAGGGAACAATCTTTTCCCTAGTCTTCTTGTTCAGCTTATGAATTAGATCCTCCCATATTATCTTTGCATAATCCACCTATACTCCATTTGCCAAACAGTATAAGATAGTGGCATCCTTATTTGATATTTGATCTAGGCCACCTGTTTTACCACCTAAACACTGCATGATTTGAGCCATCAACAACCTTCACCTAGGAGGAAGGCAACTCTTTTTGAGAGTTCCTTTTGCCCTAATCTCTCCCTTATACCCTATTGTTGCAAACCATAGTCTTACTATTGTTATAGAGGGTAGGGGAACATACATACTTGAGTGAGGTAGGTATTGTGCCCAAAGAGAATTTCTAAAGGTTGTAATACCTATGTCTCCTCTAAATCCACCTGTGGGAGCGGATACCTAAACCTTAAAGCCTTCTAAGGTCTTTGTTGTATACTAAAATTCACTCAGGTACTCTTTGTATTGAGTTGGGGTTCTTGTAAATGCTTCATTTAGACAGCATTTGGAAATGAAGTTTGACACATTCTTAAAGTATTCTTGGTTGGGATGTTAGGGATATAGGAGTGCAACTTCATTATTGGTGGTGAAAGTGATCTCATCAAAGGTGAAATCAACTTGACTTGCAGGTAGAATAAGATTTAGGCTTTTAGGTTTGTCAAGAGTGTCAGGTTCTTCTTTGGGAGTGATTTCAGGTGATGAGGGGTTTTGTGAGGATGATTCTGCCATTGTTGGTAGTTAGGGTTTTAAAGTTTTGATCTGGTTTGAGGTATGTGTTTGGTTAGGTCTGGATGAATTTGTGAGAATAAGTTGTTTATAGGTTTGTTGTGATTTATATGATAGATGAAATTACAAATTTTTCTTTGAGAAATTGTAATATTCATTTGAGGTTATAAAGTTATGGGAATGTTTAGGGTATTTTTCAACGTGTGCTAAACTTTGTATTTAATAAAAGTCAGCATAGCATGCTTCTAACACCTAGAACAGTGAACAGTCGTCTATTCAACTACAAAAGTAGGTGAGAGAAAAATGATGAGGTCATTCTAACTTTTAGACATCCTCTTTTAATATATTTTAATTAAACTTCTTTGGAAAGGAAATTATTTTGATAAAATAATATTATTTTTGAAAATAACATTTGTTTTGAAACTGACCTTGAGATTGATGTTTGAAAAGGCTGAGCTAGGTTCAGGTTTGATGCTATGCCATGCTGAAATGATTATTGTAACCTTCATCATCCTCAATCTTCCAACGAAGGCGACAAAGACACAAATGCTCATGCAAATCCATGAATGAGACATATGTGACTGCTCAGTTACTTCAATCAAGAGATAGCTAAAGATTTAGATAAAATTATTTTTCTATACTGAACTGAAGAAAATAAACCAGTTTTGTTTAGTTCTTAGCTTAACCAATGTCTGTGCTCCAGCGAAGGCGATAAAACCACACATGCTCATACAAATCCATGAATGAGACATATGTGACTGCTTAGTTACTTTACTTAAGCAAGCTAAAGGTTGTATACAAAAACTAAACTGACTTTTAACATGAAAATTTGTTCATCTTTGGATGAAATCGCTAAAGCTTTAGTTTTCTTCAAACAATATTGAAGCTTCAAGTTTTGAATCAATGTTCAGCATACATAATTCAACAATCAATCTTTTGAAATTTGGCTCATCCAGAGACTTGGTGAAGATATCAGCAAGTTGATATTAAGTGGGAATGAAATATAATTCAATGTCCCCTTTGAGAATATGATCTCTGATAAAGTGATATCTGATATCAATATGCTTTGTTCTTGAGTGCAAAACTAGATTGTTTGAGATTGCAATAGCGCTAGTGTTATCACAAAATATGGGTACCTTTTCATATATGATATCATAGTCAGTGAGTTGACTTTTCATCCATAAAATGATATCTAGCAGCAGCTGCATATTCAGCTTTAGCTGATGACATAGCAGCAGCTGTATATTTAGCTTCAGCTGATGACATAGCAACAGATTGCTTCTTTTTAGCACTCCAGCACACAAGTTTGCCTCTTAGCAACTGACAAGCACTAGAGGTGGTTTTCCTGTCCATGTTGCAACCAACATAGTTAGAGTCTAAGTATCCTTTTAGATCAAAACCTTAACATTTTAGATATCACAGACCAAGACTAGGAGTACCTTTTAGGTACCTAAAAATTCTCTTAACAGCAATAAGGTGGGATTCCTTAGGATTTGCTTGGTATCTTGCATAGAGACAAGTTAAGAATTGAATGTCAGGTCTGCTTGCAGTTAGATACATTAGTGATCCAATCATACCTCTACACTGAGTCTCATTTACAGCTTTGCCACTAAGATCAGGTCCTAAGTTATTAGGGGGTACCATTGGAGTTTTCACTGATGAACCATTTATGTCATAGTTTTTCAGCAGATCCTTGACATATTTTTCTTAGTTGATTAAAATGCCTCTTTCAGATTTTTTTAATCTGAAATCTGAGGAAGTAGGTAAGGACACCTATCATGCTCATTTCATATCTTTGATTCATTAGTTTAGCAAACTGTTTGCACAATTTTGTGCTAGTGGACCCAAAGATAATATCATCAATATAGATTTGAACCAGAATTACATCAGTTTAAGTTTTGTAAACAAACAAAGTGTTTTCTATCTTACCTCTTATAAACTTGTGTTTGGTGAGAAAGGTTGAGAGGTTTCATACCATGCTCTTGGAGCTTGTTTAAGTCCATAAAGGGCTTTGTCCAGTTTATAAACATAGTTAGGGAACTCATTGCTCTTAAAACCTAGAGGTTGTTTGAAATAAACTTCTTCTTTTAGTTTACCATTGAGGAATGCACTGTTGACATCTATTTGATAAACAATGAAGTTCATGTATGTGGCAAAGGCAAGAAAGATTTTGGTTGCTTCAAGTCTTGCAACTGGAGCAAAGGCCACATCATAATATATACCTTCTTGCTAATTGTAGCCTTGAGCTACGAGTCTTGCCTTGTTTTTGATGACAATTCTAGTTTCATCCCTTTTGTTTCTGAAACCCCATTTTGAGCCAATTATGGTTTTGCCATAAGGTGCAGGAACTAATGTCTAGACTTTGTTTCTGGCAAATTGGTTTAGTTCATCTTGTATGGCATCAACCTATCCAGGATGCTTTAGTGCTTCAAAGACCTTTTTAGGTTCTTCTTCTGAGAGAAAATCTACAAAGAGACATTCATGAGCTAAAGCAGCACTAAGTTGTTTGGCTATGGCTCTTGTGAGCATTCCAGCCCCTGGATTTCCAATGATATTGACTAGCTTAATGTGTTTGTCCTGAGACCATCTGTCTTGAGGAGCTGCAGTAACCACTGATGGAATGGGTAAGGGTGGATATAGGATTGAAATTGTATCTTGGACTAAAGTATCTAGTACATTTGGAAAAGATAAGTGTTCAGAGATCTGATGTCTTTAATATTTGGGAGATTATCAATGATTTATTCATCCTTATTGTGATTGGAATGTTCAGATAGATTATCATTGAGGATTTCATCAGTCTGAGTAGTTTGATCAGTTTGATATGTTTGACCATTTTGGTCAGATGAAACTTCAGTTTCAAGGACAACTAGTTCAGGACTTTCATAGGGTTCTATAAAGGACACATCATTGTTGTTTGTTTGATATCTTTGAGAAGGCCCATAAGGATGAAGATATTCATCAGGTGGATATCTTATATTTTTAGCAATGTTGATGTTGTCAACTGAAGGTTTTAAGAATTTGATAGCATTAGGGCTTTCATCAAATGTGATGTGATAGGTTTCTTCAGTTTGCTGTCTTCTAGTATTGAAGACTCTAAACGCCTTGGAAACAAGTGAGTATCCAAGAAGATAACCATCATCAGCTTTTTCATCAAATTTTCCTAAGTGATCCTTTATGATTGTGGATGAAAACTGGACATCCAAAGACATGAAAAAAATTGATGTTTGGGATTCTCTTACAAAAATTTTCATAAGGATTTTTGAGATGTCTTTTCATAATAGTGGATCTATTGTGAGCGTAGCATGCAGTGGCTACAGCTTCAGTCCAGTATTGTTTAGAAAAGACAGACTATTTGCATAATTTTGTGCTAGTGGACCCAAAGATAATATCATCAACATAGATTGTACCAAATTACCTAAGTTTGAGTTTTTGTAGACAAACAAAGTTTGTCTATCTACCCTACAGTCTATCCTTACCTCTTACAAACTTGTGTTTAGTGAGAAAGGTTGAGAGAGTCATACCATGCTCTTGGAGCTTGTTTAAGTCCATAAAGGGCTTTGTCCAGTTTGTAGACATGGTTAGGGAACTCGTTGCTCTCAAAACCTGGAGGTTGTTTGACATAAACTTCTTCTTTTAGTTTACCATTGAGGAATGCACTTTTGATAACCATTTGATAAACTATGAAGTTCATGTATGTGGCAAAGGCAAGAAAGATTTTGATTGCTTCAAGCCTTGCAACTGGAGCAAAGGTCTCATCATAATCTATGCCTTCTTGCTGATTGTAGCCTTGTGCCACAAGTCTTACCTTGTTTTTGATGACAATTCCATTTTCATATCTTTTATTTCTGAAAACCCATTTTGAGCCGATTATGGTTTTACCATAGGGTGCAGGAAATAATGTCCAGAATATGTTTCTGGAAAATTGGTTTAGTTCATCTTGCATGGCATCAACTCATCCAGGATGCTTTAGTGCTTCAGAAACCTTTTTAGGTTCTTCTTTAGAGAGAAAATGCTTAAGAAGATACATACATGAGCTGAAGGAAAAAAAAAAAAAAAAAAAAAAGGTATTGGGTGGGGGGGGGAAAGCAACACTAAGTTGTTTAGCCATGGCTCTTGTGAGCATTCCAGCCCCTGGATTACCAATGATATTGACCAGCTTAATGTGTTTTTCCTGAGACCATCTGTCTTGAGAAGCTGGAGTGACCATTGATGGAATGGGTAAGGGTGGAGTTGGACGTGAAATTGTATGTTTGTACTGCAGATCCTACTATACTTGGAGACGATAAGTGTTCAGAGATCTGAATGTCTTCAGTATTTGGGATATTATCAATGATTTGTTCATCATTGGTGTGATTAGAATGTTCAGAATGATCATCATTTAAGATTTCATCATTTTGAACAGATTGATCATTGTGATCATTTTGATCAATTTGACCATTTTGGTCAGATGAAACTTCAGTTTCAAGAACAACTGGTTTAGGATCTTCATAGGGTTTTATGAAGGACACATCATTGTTGTTTGTTTGATACCTTTGAGAAGGTTTATAAGGATGAAGATATTCATCTGGTGGATATCTTTCTGTTTCAGCAATGTTGATGTTGTCAATTGAAGGTTTTGAGAAATTGATAGCATCAGGGCTTTCATCAAATGTGATGTGATAGGTTTCTTCAGTTTGATGTATTCTAGTGTTGAACACTCTAAAGGCCTTGGAAACAAGTGAGGTATCCTCTTAAACATAACCATCAACGTCTTCCTATTTCATAAATTTCCTAAGTGATCTTTATGATTGTGGATGTAGACTGGACATCCAAAGACATAAAGGAAAATTGATGTTTAGGATTCTCTTATGAAAATTTTCATAAGGAGTTTTGAGATGGTCTTGGTCATAATGTGGGGATCTGTTTTGAGGTGAACATGCAAGGGCTACAGCTTCAGTCTAATATTTTTTTAGAAAAGACAGATCCTGAAAGCATTGTTCTTGTAGCTTCAATGAGGTATCTATTTTTTCTCTCAGTAACACCATTTTGTTCAGGTGTGTAGGGAGAAGAGAAATTTTGAGAAACCCCTTTTTCATCACAGAAGTTTACAAGAATTCTATTTCTGAATTCAGTACCATTGTCAGTTCTAAGTTGTTTGACTTTGATGTCATTTTGATTTTCAACTCTTTTGATGAAGGGCATGATGGTTTCAGGTGCTTGACTTTTCTTCTTCAAGAAGTATACCCAGGTGTACCTTGAGTACCCATCAACAATGACAAGGGTGTAATTTTCATGGTTAATGGACCTAGGATTTACAGGTCCAAATAAGTCCATGTGAAGAAGATGAAGACATTTATTGATAGAAGATGTCTGTTTTGTTTTGAAATTGGCTCTATGATGCTTTCATTTTTCACGTGATAAACATGGTTTGTCCATTGAGTAGACAAGCGATGGGGGGGGGGAGGGGGGGGGGGGGGGGGGGGGGGGCGGGGGGGGGGGGGGGGGGGGGGAAAAAAAAAAGTGGGGGGGGGGGGGGGGGGGGGGGGGGGGGGGGGGGGGGGGGGGGGGGTGGGAAAAAAAAAAGGGAGGGAAAAGAGAAGACCAACAACAATATTTTGTTATTGGCCAGATTTTTGATTGTTTTGAATTTAGATGAGCAAGTCTTATACCAAAGCCATTGAGATTATTCCAGAAGCTTTGGCAAAGAAGCACGATTCTTGAGCAGAAGATGTCATGTCAAGAACTTATACATCTCTTACTCTTGGAGCAATCATTACAACTTCTTTGTTGGAGTTGAAGATTGTTCCTCTTTTCTCATCAAACTGAACAATATACTTAGCATCACAGAGTTGACTGATGCTAATTAGATTATACTTAAGACCGTTTACAAATGCTACTTTTGTGAAAACTATACCATTACATTTGATAGAGCTATAACCTTCAGTGTGCATGTAGATCACACCAAATACGACTTTAGGTCCTGACTGTTCCACGTATTTGTGTAGGTAACTCTTGACACCAGTCATATGCCTTGAGCATCCACTGTCCAGGTACCAGATGGGTTTCCTGATGTCACACTATACAAATACGTTTAGAATGGTTAGTTTTGCTTAGAAACGTACCTTCTAGTGGGAGTCTTTGATCTGTTAGCATTTGATGATTCAACTCTAGTTGATTTTACCGGGGTATGAATTCCCTTTTACCTAAAAAAAAGATTTTAGAGCCTCAGCCTTTTTGGCTTGAAGTGCTTCACCTCTTTTGAACCATTCAATATAATAAGAGATTCATTGTGGGTATGAGTTGAGCTACCACAAACTTCACATCTTTTGAATGTATGTTGAGGATTTCTTGGAATGATCTCTCTTTTTAGAGTGATAATCCTATTATGACCATTTGTGTCATGGTCATAACTTCCACATAATCCATATATGGGATATCACAAACATTCATTGGATAAATGATCTATACGACCACAATGTGTGCAAGGTGGAAGGAAGCGTTTTGATGGTCTTGGGATTTAGATCTTGAAGAAGCTCTACCTAGACTTTTGAGATGCTGAGACATGTTCATGGTGGAAATGTACTCAACATGATCACAAGTTCTGTGATCAGTTTTCTCACACCTTTTACAAAACAGAACTTTATAACATTTTTAAAGAGATGATTTTTTAAGCCACACAAATCATAACTCTTTTTAAATTGTGTTTTGTATTTGTTTTGAAGTGCATTTTGTGGAACCTGTTGTGGTTGATTACTTCTGGAGTAAGATGATTGATTCTTGCTAAATTGTAATTTTAGATGGTTAAGTTCTTTCATTACAATAGCTAGAGGAGGATCATCTTCAATTTTTACACTCTTTAGTTTGCCAGCAGGAGCTAAGTGAACTTTTGAAGCTGAAGAGCTTTTGTTACCCTTAGCAGGAGCCGAGGATGGTTCATTTATTATGACACCTTTTAAAGCTTCAGCTTTGAATGTGGATTTTGACCTCAAAATTGATTTGAGAGTCTTTGGTCTAGAAATAGGTTCAGCACCATCCAACTTCTTTAGTGGAGGAAGAGGAGTGCTACAGACTGAAGATTCATCTGCTGAATCATAATCAGTCTCTGAAGATTCAGTGACAGCAACTGAAGGATCAGTTGTGTTCCTTTGTGACTCAGCTAGGAATATCCTACCAGTATCATGATTTGATAGAATAAAAACTTCAGCTTCAGACAACCAGGGTGTTTCAAGACCAGGTATGGTCACTTTTGTGTCATCAGCTGAAGATTTTACAAAGACTATGTATTTTTGTCCTGAACTGGAGGGATCTTCAGTGAGTTGATCAACTCCCAGAATTCTCTTATTTTGAGAGGGGATTTATTTACTGATACACTGATTTACTTTTTAGAACTGTTAAGCCAAGTTTTGGTGATTGCTTTTAGCTCTTTCAGTTCAGTTCTTAAGTTTTTATTCTCTTTGAGAATTTCAGTGTTTACATGCTGCATGGTAAGAAAATCAAGTTTTGCTTGTTTTAATACTAAAAGCTGTTCTTTGCATGTATTCAGTTCACGAACAAGATCTCTATGTTTTGACAAAAGATTATTTCTTTGTTCTTCAACATAATTTAGATCATACACAAATAATACAGATAGTTTTTCTATCACATATCTTCCATTTCAAGAAGAGTGTGTACCTTTCTCATTGAGATCTTTACCCATTCACTATTTCAGGCACCTTCTTTGCTGACAGTATCATTATCTTCAGCTAGATCCATGAGCACTTTAACCTCCACCATCTCATTGTCATCTGATGACACTTCTTCTTCATCCCATTCATAGGCTTCGGCGATAAGACCTTTGTTCTTTATCGTTGAGGCTTTGGAAGCTAAAGCACTTGAGCTTAGAAATGCCAGTTTAGCTTGACTGTTTGTATTAGGCTTCAAAGTCCTATGGTAGGCATTAGTTTCGTGTGACTAAGGAGGAACTGAGAGATTTTGATTGAAAGGGTGATTGATATGATGGAACTGAAGTCTTTGACCAACAGTCTCTTGCAAAATGACCCTTCTTGCCACATTTGTGGCATTCAGTTTGGTCAGTTGCTTTTGCACTGCTAAACCTTTGAGTACCCTTTTTGAAGAACCTTTTAGATTTGGCTAAAAGAGCTCTTGCTTGGTATTCTTCTTCAAGGTCATTCATGTACTCTTGACTGCTTCTTGTATCCTCTTCATCATCAGGACTATCTTGAAAGTCCTGGACAATAGAGGTAGAGAAGAAGGCAGTTGACAGTGGAGTTGCAGGGACAAGAGTTTTCTCTTTGTTAGTATCATAAATACTGTTTATAAGGTTTTCTTCATATTTGAGTTTACCAAATAGAGAAGCAAGCTCAGATTCTTTCACATGATTTGTGTTTCTGAGACTTTGGCAGAAAGCTAGCCACTTCTTTGGTAACCCATTTATAAAACCAGTATTTATCTCAAGCTTTGAAAGTTTAATGCCATCATTTACTAATTCATTCATCAAAGCTTTATATCTGGTGAAAGTTTGTGTTAGAGATTCACCTTCTTTGAATTTGAAGGTGTTATAGCACAACTTCAGGTCCATGACCCTACTTTCTTTCACATTAGAGGGCCCCTCATGATATAGTATCAGGTCATTCCAAGTGGATTTTACAGTTAAGCAATTTATGACAGAGTTCATTTGGTCATCTGGAAGCACAGACATAATGAGACTTTTGAGTCGCTGATCTAAGTTAGCAGCTTTTCTCTCCTCAGGTGTCCATTGTGTCTCTGGCTTCCTTTGACCAGCTGCCATAGGGATATAAGGACCATTTGAAATGATGTTTTCAAATTGAGGTTCAATACCAATGATGTGGCACATGAACCTCTTTTTCCAATTGGTGAAATTTTCCACCTCTAGTACAGGAGCGGCATTTAACTGGCCACCCTTGTATTCAAGAGTCTGTGGTACTTCTACTGCTGCCATTTAAGATGGATCTTGATTTTAAAAATCTTTGAGCCTTTATATATCCTTTTAAAGGGATTTTATAAACCAGAAGGCTCTGATACCACTTGTTGGTCCCTTGGAATCTGATATAAGGTTTATCAAATTAAACTAATCAGATTCCATGACAACGAAGTGAGTTTTAAACAGATATATATGAAGAATATAAAGAACAAGTTTAAAACACACAGAAGTACTTTTCAATGTATAGGTTCTTATTAGAATTAAATAAAGAATCTATGACACACCTTGCTTGCAGAATAGCAAGGTGGTTGAATGACAATTGGGGTGTTATCTCCTTCGAACTTAAACTCTAACCAAAGTTAAGAGAGTAAGAAAACAAACTACTTATGACTAAACTAAAGCTTCAACTTCAGTAGTACCATTCAGTTTGTTTGAGAGATAAATGAACTCTTCAATGTGTATCACATTAAATAGAAGAGATAACATTTACTCTGGGAATTTGTTTCCTTTTATAGGCAAAGGGATTAGGGTTTTCAAGTTAACCTAATACACATGTCAAGCATTAAATGGGTGGTTAAGCTACCATTTAATGTACACATGCTTTATAGTACCAAATACAATCCTTTGAGGAAAGTTGTTGTACTTCTATACCAACTTTAGAAGTAACATTTCCCAAAGAGATTGCTTTATTCCTTTTGACATAAAGCAATCTTTTTCCCGCCTTGTAAACCTTCTAGAAGTGAAACACACGTTTCAACTTCTGTTAAGGAGATAGACAACGTTCAGCTTAGAATTTTCAACCAAGCTGAACTGAAGCTCTTACCAAGATTCCTTCTTCAGTTTTTGTACCGCTGCATACACTGAAGTGAAGATACTTCCCAATCTTCTAAGGACCTGAAGAGCTGACGCTGAAGGAGCTTCAGTGACTCAAACTGAAAGACTTCAGCTTGAGAAATACTTAGGGGATTTTATGTTTAAATCTACTGAAAGACTAAAGGGCTCAGGAACTAAACCCAACAATTACCCCACAACGCCTTGATAGAAAATAAATCAATACTCTCCATCTTTGTTTCTTGAAGAGCAATGAAATTTATTTTATGATTCATACACAATTCTTTAATCCATCCCTTTTTGTCCTTGTGACCAAGGCCCTGGATATTTAAGGACATAAAATTCATCTAATAACGTTGCTATCTACTTGTGCACCAGTAATTTCTGCTATGTTTTTTAAACATCTTTTCATGTTATACCTCATTGTTTATCCAACCTTAACCAAATCATCTATGACTTCTAGGATAGAACCTCCAGTAATAGGAATACTAGTGGTTCGCTGAGATGAAGCCTTCATGTTATGAGAAGGATATCATTTCTTTTTTGGAATGGAATTTTCTTGATTAATGGTAGAATATGTACCTTCACCTTTGTTTAATATTTTCACTGACTGGTGTGAAACCTGGAGGATAAGTGGGATCAGAATATTTTGATAGAGGCAAATTACCTTTCTTCTTTTGAAGCAGATCGTAAATATTAAAAGGATCATAAGAGTGAGGTGACTCCTCAAAATGAGTATTTGGAGCATTTTCATGGACGAAATCATTCCATGCATGCAACTGGATTCCGAGACCTTTTCCACGTCGCTATCATCTTTTGGGTTTTCAAATTCATTATCGCCAAACTTATGTTCCTCATCTAGTACATCAAGTTCATCATCAGAAGTGTAAGTATCTTTCTGAGAAAGAAAATTGGGAATCCAAACATGTAATTCTTTAGCTCGGATCCAATGGACTTTGCCCTTAAGAACGATTTTGAAACTTTCGTTGATGATTTCATCAATCTTTGTCATTAAACAAAGATGTTTCCAAGACAAGGAATTTTCCTCGGACTCCACCCATACAACTAAATCTCCCCACTTCGAAGAAACTTTTGAGAATGTGTTATAGGTCAAAGTATTAATTGGAAGACCTTCTATTGAGACCCAAACAATTCTTTCATCAGAAACAAACGAGTTACAAGCGGACTTGATCGTTGAGAACCACGACTTAATACCAACATGATTACGAAATTTCTCCATAGAATTTAGAGATTCAAATTCAAAAAGCACCCAAAGACCTCAAAGATAAGTAATTTTGGCAGAATCAAAACCTTCTTTTGAGAGGATAATATAAAGGTTAGGAATGGTATAAACCTATTTAACCTGACCCATTAACGACTTTCTAAAATTATGCTGCTTAATACACGAATCATCGAGAGCCAAGACATGTGTAGTTTGTACGAGAAATGAATGCTTCTAAGCTTCTCCTTTGAGAACTGATGCAAAATTACCTGAAGATTTACCTGAGTACGTAGCATTATGGAAGTTACCTTTGGAATTTCCTGAGCTCATAACCTTATCAGGAAAAGAAGACTTAGGAAAAGGATTCTTAGGTTTTTGATCCCTTTGAAAATGAGCCATATTAGCATGAAGGCAAAAACTTCCAATCCAAATAATGCACAAGTTCTCAATCAAATGTTCCAAATTAATTACCTTTATGAATCGAATGAAAGCAAATCGTTTACTAATAACGCCTTTTTGAGAGGAATATAGACGTCAACAACTGTGCCATGGTCATTGCAAACCTGCCAAAGGTCACGAGCGCGAACATGGTCTGGGAACTTGGTAACAAAAATAGATTTGGAAATTTGTTTGATTTGGTCCTCCTTTGAATTTTGAGAAAAACGATTACGATCACCCATGAAGATCGAAAACCCTAAAATGGCGAATAAAAAGAAAAAAATGATTCAGAAGCCTTAAAACACGTCTAAATCCCTATGGTTTCAGGGAACAAAACTTGTAATGGATCTCGTTAAGAGATCAATCTTGAGAAGAACAATCCCAAATAGGCCATTATCAAGATTGTGCACCTAAAAGGTAGTAGATTCGACGGATTAGGGTTTCAAGGAGAATCGAAGAAAGACCTAAAAAACAACGATCCCTATGCATTCAAGGTGGAAGATCGCGTTACATGCCCATTCAGAGGTCAATCAATAAGTGATTATGCTCGAAAAACAGGGGTAATAACGATCCTTACGCAAGAGATGGTAGTAAATCGAATTGATTTAGGGTTTTTGAAACAATCGCCATTTAGGGATATGATAGAAAAAGAAAAATAAGAAGAAGTGGAATTTGATATATCATCATCAGCTATGGAAAAGCTTAAAACAATTGTAAATATATCAGACCCATTGCTCCATACCTATAATAAAGTGATTGTTGTCTTTTCTTAAATTTCATCTCACAAACTAATACCAATGTAGTATTTATTTATTATTTATGATACATCCTAGGTCTATCAAATAATAAGCTATTGTTAGTAAACAAGATTTTGATACCCGCGCTTCGCTGCGGCGCATTTTGTACATAGTGGTTTTTATTAGAAAGGTTTCTTTGTCGTTATGTCAAACAATATTGGCCGCTAAACTTTAAGCCTTCATAGAATATAAAGTTCAAATATCACAATGCTAAAACAAACATTTCAACAGTGACATGGCTTGATTTCCTAACAACCGAAAAATGACAGCGTACAAGTTCAGCTTCTTCCAAAGCCACCTGAAAATCTGGTGTGCTTGTCCAGGAAGGCACCTGTAAATGCACATAAAATAAAGTCAAATACATTGCACCCAAAACAAAACTTGGAAGTTTACCTAGATACACTGAAGCATAGTTTTCAGTCCACGAAACCACAAATATAAAAATTGGTAAGAATATATTGAGTTGTGGTTAGTAAAAAATA
This sequence comes from Tanacetum coccineum, assembly GCA_026074375.1. Taxonomy (NCBI): domain Eukaryota; kingdom Viridiplantae; phylum Streptophyta; class Magnoliopsida; order Asterales; family Asteraceae; genus Tanacetum; species Tanacetum coccineum. Next base: position 52,308 of record BQNB010011379.1, on the reverse strand, counting down.
AGCAAAATGACAAAAGTCAAGACTTCAAACCTTGTCTTGCCTTCCTAGTCTTGCCTCCTTCTTTTTCAACTATTATTCCATAAATGTGCATCATATCTACGTGTCCATCTAAGACTGGTGCATATAAACATTCACATATTAACTAAACCCAACCTTGCTGCTCTTAAAAAAACCCCCCTCGACTTTCTCTGGATAAAAACTCGACAAACCCTTTTATCCCTAACACCTATCTGATTGACCTTCAATCCTTAATTCTTGTGATCTTCTTCTGTGTTAGTAATCTTGCTTTGATTCTTTTGGATCTAAACACGGTTTCTATCACCAAGGGTTCTTGATTTAGGGTTTGCTGCGTTTGATTTATTTTTTAGGGTTTTCGTTTCTATGCTTTCTGATATCGTTATACGCCTCCACTGATTATCTTGGATTCGTTCTGCTATCAAGGTAGATTCTGAACCTAAATTAATGATAATTGGAGATCCCTAAACGCTTTATTTCTGGTTTTCTGATTATTTTTTTGTTCGATCTACTGTTGGGATTCGCTTACTCAGTTTATAGGGCGAGTTTTTAGCGATCCTTATTATTCATCTCTAGGTTTTCGATTCTAGGGTTTTATGTAACTCCATATCGCTCTTCGTTTTAGGTGTTTTGCTGGTTGTTTATTGTTCGTAGAAGTAGGATTCTGTTTGTGAGTCCCAATGAATAGATCTTCTTAGCTTGTTAAAGCTTAGTTAACTTGGATAAATCCAAACTAACTATGTGAGAGAGGTATGACGAATACTGGTATTGGTTATTGTCTATGGCATACTGATGGTACTCCGTAAACGAAGTTGGTACAGTTGGTGATACATCTACTGTTTTATAGGGTGTTACACATCTATGATGGACATGACTGTGGAAAGAATCAAGCTATGCTCTAATTGGAAGGATACTACTGTTCTGGGATCTTTCCACTTACCTGCGCAGGTAACTTCGGTGGTATGCCCCTGGGTAGTTCTTGTATGCTAATATTAATCTGGTTAAAAACCAAGTGGGAAAGAAGTGAATGTTCGTACTTTTTTTCACACCTGGGGGTATTGGATTGATGTTGTTGTTCCGGTGGACTCTATGTGCCATAAAGTGAACAATTTGCTAATACAGCATATGGTTTTTTCTTGGGGAAGAAGGTGGCATACCCTGTGGTTGCTAACTATGTTAGAAACACTTGGGGTAAATAAGGGCTTAGTCGCTCAATGTTTAGCTCGTCTACTGGATTATTCTCCTTTCAATTTAGCTTCATGGACGGATTAGATGCTATGCTTGAGAATGGTCCATGGTTTATCCGGAATAAAATGCTTATTTTGAAGAAATGGCATCCAGATGAGAACCTATTAAAGGAAGATGTCAGTACTGTTCTAGTTTGGGTTAAACTCCATGGTGTACCTGTTACGGCCTTCAGTGAGGATGGCTTGAGTGTCATTGCTACTAAACTGGGTACTCCTCTAATGCTTGACTCTTATACATCTGATATGTACATGAAATCTTGGGGTAGGTCAAGCTATGCAAGAGTTATGATTGAGCTTCGAGCCAATGTGGAGTTGAAAGATAACATTGTCGTGGCTATGCCTAAAATAACTAGGGAGGGCCATTATACATATAATGTCCATGTTGAGTATGAGTGGAAACCTCCTAAGTGTTCGTCTTGTAAGGTTTTTGGGCATATTCATGAGGAATGTTCGAAGAATACAGGTGGTGCTGGTGATAAGAAGACTGTGAAGAAGCCTAGTAAAACTTCTCGAGATGTTTCGGTTTGTCTGAAAATGGGTTTTAAACCTCAGATAGAAAAAAAAGTCTACTGCTAGTTCTAGTGGTCAAAAGAAGAAAGGTGTGGAACCTACTATTGAGGTTAGTAATTCAAATCCTTTTGATGTTCTTAATTCAGTCGATAATGATGTGGAGTGTGGTACCAATAGGGGGACTACTAATTTGGAAAATAGCGGGGATACTTCTTGTGGATCCTCTTTTATGAATGTCGATAATAGTAGTTCTGGTACTACTCCTATTATTGACAAAATCGAGAAGTTTGAAGATTACTTACTAGTAGGCAAGCTATTCTTGTGGATAAAGCTGGTAATGCTTTGAAGAAGGTTGAGTTTTCGGGTGAATATGATTGTGAAGACGAGATTGCATTAGTTGATAATGATATGACTCATTCTATCGCATCTGAAAGGTTAGGTTTTGGCACTCAAAGTTTGCTGGAACAATGGAGGGATTCGTATGATAACGGTGACTATGATGATAACTCATACGATGATGATATGTATGAAGGTCAGGATCTTTCTCATGAGCTTCAAGCTATATGCGATAATCTAGATATCCGTGTTTGAGGTCGCAAGAAGAAATAAATTTATGTTTCTTTTGTCTAGTCATTTTGTGTACCTTCCTTTTAGGAAGTAGTTTTGCCCATGTAACGAGCGGAGATGTGGGACTCACCCTCATCCCTTGTACTTAAATGTTTTTTGACGTAATAAAATTTAACGGAGAAACCCTTTACTCAAAAAAAACATTCACATATTCAATCTTAAATCAAATGTACAACAATGACAAAATAGACATAGTACTAAAAGAAATAAACTTTTGGTTGCAGGTCACCTGGTAACTTGAAACATACAAATAATGGACCTACCATTATTCTAATAAGACTTGCACCTGATATTTTAACATATGCACTGGTGCGAACGCACCTACCATTATGTTCTATATAACATTATTCCGTTTGCAAAGGTGCTTGACCACTTGTTTAATGAAAAAACATATTGAAAAAAGGATAACAAAAGAAGCACACCACATACACTTTCAAAGGGGCTTGGCCACTTATTTCGGTACCCTTTAATATCCTTTCGGTCAAAGTAGCGGGTTCATCAGGGGGTTTAATAGCCCAAAAGTAGAGTTGAGGTTGGTAGGGCGGTAGACATAAGTTAGAGTGTACCACAAACTGAAAATTGAGGGTCCGTTTGGTTTGTAAGCGGGATTGAATTTGGAAAATGTTTGAAAGTAGAGGAGGAGAGAGAAAATTAATTATTATTTTAAATATATGTATTCTATATGATTTAGGTTCATTTAGATACAAAGTTTTTTGTGGATACCAGGGGACCAATCTCCACCCTTCATCTTCATCTTAATCTAATGGATAAGATTAAACCAAAAATTATTTTCAACCTTTTTTTTCAAATCTTAATATCTCTCAAACCGTTAATCGTCAAGCGAAAAAAAATATACCATCACGACGAGCATTTAATTATCTTTCTATAGATATCCACTTTGATATACTTTCGACAAAAAATTCTTTTTCAAGTTTTTGTCATGTTTTTTTCAAATTTTTTCACCTTTTTTTCACGTTTTTTTCACTTTTTTCACTTTTTTTCCACGTTTTTTTCACGGTTTCTCATTTTGATATACTTTCGACAAATTTTTTTTTTCGTTTTTTTCGTGTTTTTTCATATTTTTTTCGACTTTTTCTCGTTGAAACTTGCATGAGAATCATATATGATATTTAGATTTACTGTTAAATCATATATGATGTTAGTGTTAAATCATATATGATAGTGTTATATCATATATGATATTAGTGCTATGTCATATATGATATTTAATTTTAGTGTTAAATCATATATGATATTAGTGTTATATCATATATGATTTTTAATGCAAATTTCAACAACGGAAAAAAAAAAACGAAGGGGGATGGGGGGGGGGGGGGAGGGGGGGAGGGGGTGGGAAAGGGAATGGGAGGGAGGGGAAAACAACGTGATGAAAACGGAAAAAAAAAAAATAAAAAAAAAAAAAAAAAAAAAAAAAAAAAAACAACGAAGAAAAACAATTTTCTCGTAAAAAAAAAAAAAAAACGAGAAAAACGAAAAAAAAAGGTGAAAAAAAGTAAAAAAAAGTGAAAAAAATAAAAAAATTGGAAAAAAAAGTGGGAAAAAAGAAAAAAAAAAAATAGAAAAAAAAAAAAAAGTGAAAAAAGAGTCGAGGAAAGAAATACAAGGTTTAAATTTATTTTTATTCGAAAGTACATATCAAAGTGGCATATCTATTGAAAGATAATTATGCTGTGTGATGGTATAATTTTTTTTTTACTTAACGATTAACGGTTTAGGAGATATTTAAATTTTAAAAAATTGATGAAATAATTAAATGCTTTTAATCACAACCATTGATTTTTTTTAGACGGATAGTGTGGATGAGTCCCTTAGTATCCAACATTTTTTTGGTATTCAATATAACTCTCCTCATTTTATATAAATTACGTAAGATAAAATAATTTTTTTTTCAATAAAAACTTCTGACAAAACAATTAGTCAACTTTATCATGTGGACATGAATTCTTTAATACATATTTTGATGTTCAGCTATCGAAAACCCAAGAAATGAGTTGGAGATAGAATCTGGGAACAACGTCCGCGCGTTAGCCCAAACCACAAATACCAAACAACTGATTTTATTCACCTATCAACCTAAACCCACTTAAACCCGTATACCAAACGGACCCTGAGTGAATTCTGTTGAACCTTCTGACCATGACGTGCTTTGTCATTGATTCAGACCCACTTAACTTAGACATATGCGAGGTTTTTAAATTAGTTGTACCCTACATTCCAAATGTAACATTGAAATACTTTTGGCGGGTTAAGAGTCTCTACAATACGACAACAAAATAGTTGGCAAAAGAAATGTTGTAAGAGCACAGGGAGTCGTGGTGCCAAACTTCAAAAGTGGTGTCACGTCAGCAAAATGGAGTTTGACACCAGAAATGCCATGGCACCAGAATTCAGTGGGAGTGGTTTGGCACCAGAATTCTGGTGCCATATCATTTTTTTATTATTTTTTTAATTTTTTTTTCATATTTATTTAAAATACACTTATTTATAAAACTAAAAATAAAATTCATTGAAATTAAAAACATTACATTAAAAAACACAATACATAAAAAAAAACATAAAATTAAAAGACATAAAATTAAAAGACATAAAATGAAAATGCATAGAATTAAAAATCATAAATTTGGCGGCGCCGACTAGTTTGGAGGTGGTGGATATGCCGCTCGGATTCTTGCCTTTTGGGCGTTGATGATAGCGGCGTCGGCCGCATCCATCCCGCGTGTGTCGATTTGTAGCACACGCATGTCCTCCGCAATCCTTTGAGATTGGATCAACCGCCTTCGGTCTTCACTCTCTCTCTCGAGCACGGTCATTTTGGCTTTGCGGTCTAACTCGTATTGTTCCGCCATGAATTCTTGATACGCGGCCGGGTTTGAACCGGAGCTAGCGGTCGAGTTAGAACCCGTACGTTGACTTTTAGCAAGTCGTTGCAAACCGGGTGGTCGAGGCAAATCATCATCTCCAAAATGCTCCGGTTCCTCGTCGGTGCCCAAAAGACGATTTCTTCTTTGCAAAGTCGAATCGGGGTTTGTCCACTTGTGTTTGCCTTTCAAAAAAAGCCAAGCACTCCGGTGCTTAAACTCACCCCCCACGGTTGCATCATACAACGTGTGCACCCTCGACATATGATCATCATCATTCTCCCCACTATGAACCGCGGTTTCTTGCACCAATTGATTAAACTTGAGAACCGAGGCATTCATTGGAGTCCACTTACCCGTCAACATGTTCTTGGTACGCTCCGTGAAGCCTTTTTTCTTCGCTTCCGTATTGTACACATTTTGGATTTTGTACCAAAAAGTATCTCGCTTTTGATCACACCCGGTTTTTGGATCCTCGGAAACTTGAATGAAACATTCCGCCAAAAGCAACTCCTCATCTTGAGTCCACGCATTACGAATTCTTTTTTGTTTCTCAAGTGGCGGTTCTTTTTCTTTGTTTTTTTTTGCCTTCGACTTCAAACGGCCGCCGCGGCTAGGCTTCGACGTCGGGGTCGGAACCGGCTCGTCTTCATCTTCGGTATCTTCGACTTCAAGGTGGTGCGATTGTTGCTCGGAATGTGGTTGGGAAGTGGTGAATTGGTTTGGTAATTGTTGTGGTTGTTGTTGGTGCATTTGTTGCATTTTAAATTGTTGAAACATCAACAATTCTTCTTGGTTAGTAAATTGAGGTTGGTAATTTGGATTGGGATAGTAAGGCATTTGGTTGAATGCCGGTTGAGTGGAGGAGCCCGGATTCGAAGACGACCCCGGAATTTGGTTGGTTGGGTCGTTAAGCATACCGGAAATCCAATTTGGTAGGTTGGGGTTGGGATTGGGATTCATTTTTTTTTTAGTAAAAAATATAGAGAAGTAGAGAAATGTGAAGTAGAAGATGTATTGAAAGTGTGTGTGAAGTATGAAATAAAAATGGGGTATTTATAGGATTTTTAAAGGGGTAAAATTGTGATTTTGGGGGTATTTTTTTGAATATCCGCTCCCCCTAACGGATAGATTTATAAAAAAAAATAAAAAATAAAAAATAAAAAAATAAAAAAAAATTTAAGTTTGGCGTGGGCTGTTAGCCACGGCGCGAAGACCCTTGGCGCGAGCCATGGAGTCGTGCGCCGTTTGCCATTTTGGCGCCATGGCTTGGCACCAAGCCAACAGCCAACAACTTAGGTTTTGCTAACCATAAGCCTAAATGAAGCCTCAACCGAGAGTGGGGCGCAAAAATGAAGCACCGTGAGTACGAGTCATACACTGTACTCTTATAGCCACATCCATTGCATTATTCTTAACCAATTTTTCTCATACACCCACTTAGCAAGTCACGGTAAAAGAGCTGAAAATCATATCTATGTGCCATACTTATTTGGACAGTATGAGTAAAAAAAG
>BQNB010011379.1:0-45364 GCA_026074375.1 Tanacetum coccineum | reverse complement strand
CAATGATCTTATCTGTGATGGAACAAATGTCATAACAAATGATTAATCATGTAAATAATTGGGAAAAGGCTAATAAGGAACATAATAATAAATCAGTAACCGCTGAGCTCGAGAGATATAAAGAACAAGTCAAAACTTTTGAACAACGTCTTAATATTGATTTAAGCAGTCGTGAAAAATTAATTGATTCTCTAATGGATGATATGATTAAAGAAAAGCTTGCACTAAAAGAACAAGGTGACTCACTTGAGCAAAATCTTTCTAAACAAGTCAAAGAAAAGGAATGTTTATTGCAAACATTCATGGTTTTCAAAAATTAATCCAAATAAAAAGAAAATAAATATATGGAAAATGAAATTGATTTGGAAAAGAAGATAAAGGAACTTGATAATATTATTTTTAAAGTGGGTCAATCTGGTCAAATAGTGCACATGTTAACAAAGCCTCAAGTTTTTTATGATAATATACACAAACAAGCTCTAGGTTATCAAAATCCGTTTTATCTTAAGAAAGCTCAACGGATTAAACCAACCTTGTATGATGGTATTGTTATTTCGGCTAAACATGTTGCTATGCCTGTGATTGATGATGAGGAAACATTGATTTTGGAAGAAGAGAGTCGATCAAAAATGTCTAAAAAAGAAAAGGATCTAGAGGCCATTAAACAAAACATTTCTCATAAACCTATTGATTATGAAAAATTTAATAGACTATCTGATAATTTTGGGAAATGTTTTACTTCACAACAAGAATTGTCGGCTGAACAAGCTTTCTAGTTGCGTATGTCCAATACTACCAGTAAACCTTCTGATGCATCACTTGTCAAAATAGAAACTCCTAAGGAACTTCCTAAGGTAAGCTCGGTGAATGAAAGCCTTAAAAAGCTTAAATTTTACCTTGCCAGGTTTGACAACGTGGTGAAGATAAGGACTACACCTGATGCTCATACAGAAGGTGAATGGGGGTTTGAACACACTAAAGCTGTTTTTAACAATGAAATTATTCCATTTCTAAAATCTTTAAAAGTCATCTTAAAAGTGTTTGATAGAGATCTTCTAAATGAAATAATGGAAATATAGATAGTTTTTGACCAAATGGACGCTGCTGTTCAACAGTCTTCAGTTGACAAACAATGTTTGGAAATTGCTAAGAAAGAATTACTTTTGAAAAATGATCGACTCTTACAACAAATCATGTCTCAAGATGTTCTTCTAACTGTGATGAATTCTATGTCTTTGATTGGTGAATCTGTGAATATGGATAGAAAGAGAAAAGAATCTTGTGATAAGTGTGTCAATCTTGAGGCTGAGCTTTTGAAATCACAAAATGCGCATAATGATCTTTTGAAAAGTTACTCACAACTTGAAAAACATTGTATTTCTTTTGAATTGTCAACACAGCTTAATCAAGAAATTTTTCAAAAAGATAAATCTTGTGATAATCAAAATGCTCTCGAAATTCCAGAATTTTTTGAAAATAATGATTTGAAAGCTCAGCTAAAAGACAAAGACACTACCATTTGTAAGTTGAAGGATATTATAAAATCAATGAGAGAAAAGTCTAAGGAAGAGAATGTAAATTAAGATTATGGTGAAATTAAGACCCAAAAATGTGGAACTGGAGAATAGTGTGGAAAAATTGCTTTCGGAAAACGAGCGTCTTTGTAAAGAAATTAATCATGTGAAACAGGTTTTTAAAGATCAGTTTGACTCAATCAAAAAGACACGTGTTAGTACTAAAGAACAAAGTGACTCTTTAATTGATAAACTGAACTTAAAATGTGCTGAAAATGAGGATTTAAAAGATCAAATTCAAGATACGGTTTTTGTGATAACATCATTGAAAAACGATTTACGAAAATTAAAAGGAAAAGAAATTGTTGATATTGTTGCACAAACACCATATGCCTACACTATTGTTCCAGGAATGTTCAAGCAAGACTTAGAACCTTTGGCTCCTAGGTTATTGCAAAATAGGGAAGCTCACATAGATTACCTTAAGTACACTCAGGAACAAGCTGATATTCTTCAGGGAATAGTCAAACAAGCTAAAGCAAAACAACCTTTAGATAATGCGTTAGACTTTGCCTGTAAGCATGCCCAACGAATTCAGGAGTTACTTGTATATGTTCGAGATACATGCCCTAATGCGATTAAACTTAGTACAAAAAAGGTTGATGTGACACCCAAAAACAATGTCAAGAAAGGATTGAAGTGTTCTACTAGTAATTGCGGATCAAAGCCTACAAGCAATAAAAAGAATGATAGGATCTCGCAAACACCAAGTAGGAACATGAAGAATAAAGTAGAAGCCCAACCTAGGAAAATTAATAAAAAGAATTGTGGTGTGGAACCCATTAGTGAGATTGATGTTAAGCATTCATTAAAAGCGAATTCTAAACTTATTTGTACTACTTGTAAGAAATCTATGTTTGATGGTGTTCATGATATGTGTCTTCTTGATTTTGTGGAAAATGTGAATAGCCGTGCTAAATCTGCTAAGAAACATAAAAAAACAAAATATTTAGAAACCTACGGGTCACGTATTCACTGAAGTAGGACTTAAGTGGAAACCAACAGGCAGAACTTTCACTATAGTTGGTAACACGTACCCTTTAACTAGGATCGCTTCAGCTAACATAGTGCCTCCTAAGAAAATCACTTCTCACTCAGTTGAAATACAAAAACCAGAGCTTAAAGTATACAGCAGGAAACCTAAAAATGTTAAAAATATAGGTTCGAGTAAAAAAGCTGAGATTGTAGAATCTAAGAATGCTAACCACTCGTAACCCAATCATACGTGAGGATCCAATGCTACAGATATTCCATCGTCTTCTTCTCTTGTCATGACAGGTTGTCCAGATTGTTCTCTGGTATCTGGACTCTGGATGTTCGAAACATATGAAAAGGAACCGCTCTCAGCTCATGAACTTTGTTAGTAAATTTCTAGGTACAGTTAGATTCGAGAACGACCATATTGCAAGAATTCTAGGGTATAGTGACTATCAGCTGGGAAATGTTACTATTTCAAGAGTATACTATGTCGAGGGGATTGGACATAACTTGTTTTTTGTTGGTTAATTTTGCGACGCTGATCTTGAAGTCGCATTTCAAAAAAACACTTGCTTTATTCGTAATTTAGAAGGTGTTGATCTAATTTCCGGATCCCGTGACATAAATTTGTACACAATTTCTCTTAATGGCATGCTTAAAATATCTCCGATCTGTCTTCTATCCAAAGCGTTAAAGACTAAGAGCTAGTTATGGCACCGTAGGTTATCACATCTCAACTTTTGGTACTCTTAACAAGCTAGCTAAAGACGGTCTTGCACGAGACATTCCAAGGCTTAAATTTCAGAAAGATCATCTGTGTTCAGCATATGCATTAGGAAAAAGCAAGAAATTCTTTAATCAACCCAAATCTGAAGACACTAACCAAGAGAAACTATATCTTTTGCATATGGATTTTTGTGGCCCGATGCGTGTGGCAAGTATTAACGGAAAAAGGTATATCTTAGTAATTGTTGACGATTACTCATGATTTACTTAGGTCAGATTTTCGAGGACAAAAGATGAAGCTCCTGAGGCCGTCATCAAATGCATAAAAAATATGCAAGTTCATTTGAATGCCACTGTCCGTAATGTTCGAACAGATAATGGAACCGAATGTGTCAATCAGACACTTCGTGAATTTTATGAAAATAATGGCATCTCGCATCAAACATATGTTGCCCGTAGTCCTCAGCAGAACGGCGTTGTCGAAAGGCGAAACCGAACTCTTGTAGAAGCTGCTCGTACAATGTTAATATTTTCAAAAGCTCTATTATTTTTATGGGCCGAAGCAATCAATACAGCCTGTTACACCTAAAACTGTTCAATAATCCACCGTCGATACAACAAAACTCCATATGAGCTTATGCAAGATAAGAAACCGGATTTATCATTATTTCATGTCTTTGGTGCACTCTGTTATCCTACCAATGACAATGACGACCTGGGTAAATTAGATGCAAAAGCTGACATTGGTATTTTTGTTGGTTACGCGCCTGCAAAGAAAGCATTTAGAATCTACAACAAAAGAACCTGGAAAATTATAGAAACAATTCATGTGACATTCGATGAGCTGACAACTATGGCTTCTGAACAATTCAGTTCAGAACCCGAGCTTCATTCTATGACTCCTGCAACATCCAGTTCAGGACTCGTTCCAAACCCTATTCCTCAACAACCTTGTATTCCACCACCAAGAGATGATTGGGATCGCTTGTTTCAACCAATGTTCGATGAATACTTCACTCCTCCATCAATTGCTGTTTCTCCAGTTCAAGAAGCTACTGCTCCGAGATTTGTGGTTTTAGCCGATTCTCCTGTGTCAACTTCTATTGACCAGGATGCACCATCATCAAGTACTCCATCAACACAAGAACAATCTCCAAACATTTCTCAAGGTTTTGAAGAATCATCAAAAACACCAATCTTTCATGATGATCTACTTAATGAATCTACACATGAAGAATTAACTTCTCAAGGGTCATCATCGAATGTGAGACAAACCCACACTCCATTTAAACACCTTGGTAAATGGACTAAGAATCATCATGTAGCAAACATAATTGAAGACCCTTCTCGCTTTGTCTCTATGAGAAAGCAACTCCAAATTGACGCCATGTGGTGTTACTTTGATGCCTTCCTAACTTTGGTAGAACCTAAGAACTTCAAACAAGCAATGACCGAATTGTCATGGATCGATGCAATGCAAGAAGAAATTCATGAATTTCAAAGACTAGAAGTTTAGGAATTGGTGTTGTGTAGATAAAGTGTTATTGATCAAACTAAAGTAGATTTATAAGGTCAAGATGGATGAATTTGGCGGGGTACTAAAGAATAAGGCTAGACTAGTTGCTTAAGGATTTAGGCAAGAAGAGGGAATCGATTTCGAGGAATCATTTGCACCGGTTGCTAGAATAGAGGCCATCTGTATATTCGTAGCAAATGTCGCTCATAAGAATATGACGATCTACCAAATGGACGTCAAAACGGATTTCTTAAATGACGAGCTCAAAGAAGAGGTCTACGTTTCTTGACCAGAAGGATTTGTTGATCAGGATAACCCATCGCATGTGTACAAGCTAAAAAGGTCATCTACGGTCTCAAACAAGCACCACGTGCATGGTACGACATGCTGTCAAGCATCCTAATCTCATAACATTTCTCCAAAGGTGCAGTTGATCCAACACTCTTCACACGACAAGCTGGGAACGACTTATTACTGGTACAAATTTATGTTGATGATATAATATTTGGATCCACTAATACTGCTATGTGTAATGAGTTTGCTAATCAAATGACCACTAAGTTCAAGATGTCAATGATGGGGTAGATGTCATTATTTTTAGGATTACAAATTTCTTAAAGTCCCAGAAGCATCTTTATTAACCAATCTAAATATGATTCTGACATTGTTAAAAAATATGGTATACTAACTAGTGATTCTATAGACATACCTATGGTAGAAAAGAGTAAACTAGATGAAGATCTATAGGGGAATCCAGTTGATGCTACACTTTATCGTCGCATGATTGGCTCTCTCATGTATCTGACATCTAGTAGACCAGACCTTATTTATGCAGTCTGCTTATGTGCCCGGTATCAGGCAAAGCCTACTGAAAAGCACTTAAATGCGGTTAAGCGGATCTTTCGATACCTAAAGGGAACCATTAACATGGGTCTCTGGTACTCGAAGGATACCGGTATGTCTATGAAAGCATATGCAGATGCAGATCACGCGGGATGTCAGGACACTAGACGCAGTACATCAAGAAGTGCTTAATTCTTAGGTGGTTAGTTGGTCTTCAAAGAAGCAAAAGTGCACTGCCATCTCAAGTACAAAGGATGAATATATTTCTCTATCTGGGTGTTGTGCTCAAATCCTATGGATGCGTTTACATCTAACAGATTATGGCTTTCAATTCAATAAGATTCCTCTGTATTATGACAACAAGAGTGCGATTGCTCTATGCTGCAACAATGTTCAACACTTACGAGCCAAACACATCGATGTTCGCTACCATTTTATAAAGGAGCAAGTGGAGAATGGAATCGTGGAGCTATGCTTTGTCCAGACTGAATACCAACTGGCTGACATCTTCACCAAACCTTTGCCAAGAGAAAGATTCAACTTCCTGATCGAAAAGCTCGGTATGAGAAGCATGTCTCTGGAAACGTTAAAGCGTCTGGCAGAGGAAACAGACGAGTGACGATGGTAACTCATATCCTGTATTATATGTACATAAGAAAAACATAAAAACAAAAAATAATTTTCTTTAATATAAATTTTTCAAAAAAGAAAATTAAAAATTAAAAAAATCAGAAAAATACAAAAATATGTATCTCTGGCATGTCTTCTGAAAATCGATAATATTTACGGCCTTATAAATGTCATTTAATAATGATACGAGGCTGTAAATGAAGTTCTAGCAGAAGTTTCAAAAGCTTTCAAAACATGCCAATATGGCTTGCTATTATTTCAGCTAGCAACCCGGTCATCATCTTAATGACAAGTATTTCAAAAAGAAAACTTGACATCATAACGAGAATTTATTCTCGGGCATGGTCTACTTTATGACCATGCAAAGGCTTGTGATTACTTTGCATCACAACCCGTGCTTCCTATATATTCCATAAGTGTACGTGTCAGTGCACTTATGTGTCAAAATAAGAGAAATCTTATTTTTCATGGTGTTGGATTTTCAAAATAAGACATTAATTCATCAAAAAATGCTTTTCAAAGACATTTGACCACTCAAACAATGACTACATCTCTTTAAATAGAAAACGGATCATTGTTTAAGGGGGAGAAAATGTCAAATATCTTCTTCATAAAATCTGCTTGTGATAAAGGAAAAGATTTTAAACAATAATGGGTTAACAATTAAAGGGGAGTTAATTAAGTTTAGCTTACGTGAGCCTTAACTGTTATGTGTTTATGCCTTTAGGGAGTATATGTGCAAATATAAGTTTCTAGGTATGCTTGTTAAAACATTAGGGACTAAATGTGCCATTTGTTAAACTTAAAATGCCTATTAGGACTTATATAAAACAAATGCATAAGATAGTAAACTAGAGGGGGTGGATGTGTCAAAAACAAATTTAGTTTTATAACACACCACCTACCCCGTCTTTTACACACACAAACACACACTCAACAAAGTTTTTTTTCTCCCTCCTTGACCCCCATTCGAAATCGCCATACTTTGTTCTTCATTTCCAGTGATTATCATTCAAAAGGTATATCTAATAACTTGTTCCACACTCTTTAAACAACTCATCTCTCAAAGGAATTAAAGTTTCATCAACATCTGATCAAGAAATCCTTAAATCTTGAATTAGGGTTAGTCAGAATCAAAAGTGATTAAAATCTCAAATTGAATGAGGGGTTTTGTTTGTTTAGGAGTGTAGAACACTCGACTAATACAATTTTGTGATTAGGTATCATACGAATGTGTTCTTGATGATTCATGCTTGCGAAAATGTGGGTTTTTGGGATTTAGTATAATTTGTTTGTGGGATTTATGCTAGAACATCTGTATGTACTTCCTTGAATGTGTTTGAGCCTTGAAAGGCATTCCTTGTTTGTTATTTCTTGCTTGAATGTATAAAAACGAATATATATACTCGTTTTTGATTGTTCTGGATGATTCTGTGGCTAAATGTTGTTATAAATGTACCTAAGTGTTATTCTGTAACACCCCCAAATTTACAACGCAGCGGAATATCACTTTGGGGTGCTACTTCATAATACATGCACACGAGTCACAGTAAACGACTTCAAAAGAGACGTTTATAGAACAAAGTCACATTTGATTTTATTTAAAAAGAAGCTCAGAGTTACAAGGTCCCAAACTAGTTTAGAAAATATATTTCTATGAGTCACAACACGACTCGTTTTCTTAAAACTTCTTTATCGAAGGTATAAAATTTCACCGAGTTCCAATCCTTAATATCCGTGTTCCGTCCCATCCAAGCCGTCACAAGTACCTAAACCTGAGATACATGCTTAAAAACGTCGACACAATGGTTCAGTGAATTCATAAAGTTTTCAAGTAACAATTAGAACATATAGTTGGTTCCACAAAACATTTATAACCTTAGAACGTCGTTTGGTTCCACCAAAAACATGTATGACTTGCTAGCTAGGCAAGCCACGCCACCTTTCCAACTTTCATGAGCCCGTGTACCGAACCTTAACACGTTTATCATCATAGATAAATAAGTGACCGGGTAGTATGCCACCACCCCTAAACTCAATACAAAATGTCCGTTATAGGGTGCTCGTTATTCAATTCAGGATTCATACCCCGGACAGGGTTGTCAAACTCAATAGATCTATTTAATGCATTCAGCGTTCACCTCCTCGGTGATTAATGAGTACACAATCAAAGGCATAAACTCCTTGATTAGTGCCTTATTCTAATCCTCGACGATCAAGGTACGTTTACAACTATACTATTACTACTTTCCATTTATGAGAAAGAAGTCTTCTTCACGGCCATCAGTTGCTACAACAAAAGCACCATATACTGATTTGATTTAGGAGACGTCTTCTCCAGTCCTCACTTTCAAACTCGGGACTAGCCATTTTAGCCTTCATCCGCTTTGGCAATCTTATGACCCTAAGAGAATCTATCCTTAGTGTCGGCATCGGGTTTCTTGGTATCACACCATCTAGCCACTTTATCCATTCAAATCATATGAACCACAAGGTATCCACCTATACAATTACTCATGCACAATGGCACTCAATGTTATTTCCATCTATTTATATCACACAAATCACAATGTATATGCATATATACACCTTTATTTATTCTCCCTAACTATTGGGTATAACGCGTAAATACTCATGCCTAATGGCATTCTACACTACCACTAGTTCTTGAGAATTCACCATTACATGGCATGCGGACATCCAATCCGACTTCACACTAGGTCTCGTAATAACAAGCAATTGATCCACTTCTCAGGTTATTCAATTCTGCATTCGCTTACTAACACATCGACCAAAATCGGTCTCGAAAACAAAACTCCACCGTAGACTACTAGTCTTCGTTGTAGCGATCTAGGCCTCACAACTTTCCTAGACACTCTCGTTCTGAATAATACCATAGGTATTTTTCCCTTCAGAACGACTCGGTCATAGCGACTCACATGAGACTCTCTCCATGTAGTCAAATCGAAATAAGGTTAGGTCTACTCCTAAGGTGACCTAAACTCCATAGTCCCTCCTAAGCTTACTTACATCGACTAGTCCGATCAAAACTCCTTCCAAAAAGGTTAGATCAAAGTGACATTCTAAGTCGACTATAGCTTGGGAAGACTTCAAGGATAACAAAAAGAAAGAAGAAAATCGTTTAACATGGTGAGAAAGAATTCTCTAAACATAAATTGAAAATCATCATCATTTATAAAAATATCATTTCAGTTGGGTTTGCATACAGATTTTTCAAATGGTTTGAAATCAGCATAATTTATGGAATTGCATTCATAAAATGAATTTTGATAAATGTTAAAAATGATTCATAGGTCAAAACCATTGATTTATAAAATGTCATCATGTTGATTTAAAGTTCAAAATCACAGCAAGTGTAAGGAATACCCAAATAAGGATAAGGGTAAACAAAAAGATATAACTGCATAAGAGTGCTAGCGGGAACTGCTAGACTTTCTCAAAAATCCAAATCATACCGAACTAGATGCAATCCTCGGTGACAATGGCAACCTAGTCCAATTCACCCATGCAACTAGAACATCACACACACAGTTCTCGTAGAGCTCCAAATCCAAAACCATGACTAGAGATTACGCAATCACAACGTCAGTGATAAGATAATAGCCTTGAGGAAACAATAACCTCAACCCAATAAACCTTTCCCAAAGAAGCTAAAGGTTCTTGATTATTTAAATCTTCAAAGAAACCTTAAATCTCGAAATCCTCCTAATTCCAAATCCATGAATGATAAAAATATGAGGTTTTCGCCTACGAAAAGCATTTCGAATCTATTTTCCAGAAATGTAGGGACCACTGCCCAGAAAGCTTCAGAACCACAGTGAAATTACCATTTTACCTCTATCCATCAAAGCTGCCATTCTTCCAAGACTTTATCGCTTATCTAAATTCTTGTCTCAAAATTTCGACTAGTCTTGCCGTTTCGGCGATAACTCATTCGTCGGGCATCGACATAATTCTAACCGAACTCCTACATGTACCAAGGATGTCTTTCTACCTTCTAGTATAATTTCCTCAGGTCTTTACATGCCAAAAATATTTTAAGACACTCCCAACGGGCTGCTAATCAAAAGCAGTCTCTAAGAAATTGAGACAATATATATATATATATAACGGGTACGATCAAAACTTGAAACCTATCGATACCATTGATGTGAGCCTAATTGTAGGTAACAGATCTATGAGTCTTCTATAGGTACCATAATTTCCTTTTGAATAGTTGATACAAGAACGTCGACTTGATCAACATTTCCTTTTTTAGGCTTTCTCATTCCTCTACCTCATCTACCAATTCGTCTACCCGTTCCCCTCCTTGTGATGCGACAGTAAGCCGACCAGTACTACGGTGGCATTATTTATACGAGGGAGAACAAGGGCAATGTTAGGTACGAGGATTGACGAATATATATAAAGGCCATCAAACGTGAAAATTAAATGATCATACTCTCGGAGCAAAACCAAAGGTAAAAATCTCAAACCCGGCTTGTAATTACCCAATATTTGGGAATTTTCACCAAACCAACTAAAACACAAACAACACTAGATATATACCATAACAATACCCTTATACGATCCCATGGTATCAACACTAATTTGAGCGAGCAAGATGACGTAAGTATACGTGAGTCGTGATACATTTATAATTACGTTGGCCACCGTATTTATAACTGCATCTCGTCCCCATGCATACCTAGTACCCAACCCGCACATCTCAATGACTGACATTACTAATACACCAAAGCACACACACACATAAGCAAGTAGAAAGCGGAATACCACGCACATAGATCTACTACCCTGGATACTTTACAGAATCCTACAGGTCAAAATCATTTCAAAAACAACAAACAACCTGTCGGTTCGAAAGAGTCTTCTAAACCCAATTCAAATCAAACCAATCACCATTACAAAGTCGTGCCTAATCATTTGGCACACTTTTAAACACAAAGCTTATGGGTTCCAGAATTCAACCTTTAAGACTTACTAGGTAGAGGTCTATGCAAGGGAATCGAAACACAACATGGGAACTTTATTTGAAATTCCAAAATAGTCGTTCTCAAACGACACATAGCACGGGAAAATCGAACACACCATCGGGAGATAGTTTCGCGTCCATAATGCTTATATTAGCAACGGTCGCATATATTAATTAAACATATACGAAATTATACTTATCATATAACAACGATGCATTCATCAAGTAGCATCAATAATCATCAAAATTAAACTCTTCGCAAGAAGCGAATATCAATATATATATATATATATAGGATAAAGATCAAATAAAAAGACAAATATTCGTGAGAAGGATAAAAAGATTTATTTTTTAAATATTTTATATAAATATATATCTATATATATATATATATTGTAATAATATATTATATATATATATATATATATAATATCAGTTCATCATTGGGAACGAATGCCGTGTATATATATATAAATATATATATATATATATATATATATATAAATAATAAATATATATATATATATATATAATATATAGATATATCATATATATAATATATATAATATATAATACTGAATACATATATATAGTTATATATACATATATACATATATACATGAAAAACTAATTACCATGACAAACTAAGTGCAACAACTCCACTGTTACTACCCACCCCTACCATGTACAATGATGAGGTACATTTTATTATTAATATTTTTACCACTTTTTTAAAGGTCGTGATAAAAAAAAAAAAAACACAAAAAAAAAAACAAAAAAAAAAAAAAAACCCTTAAAACGATGTTTGTGCCCAAAATAAGGTACTTAAATCATACAAATATTCAACAAGAATTTCCTCATTTGGAAGACATTTGGGATGATTAACACCACGTCATGATTTTAAGACACATGAACTCGTTGACCCTACAATGACTCGGCGGACTACTCGTCCTACTTTCTCGTTCGGCCTCATTTGGGGAGAAGAAACGGAGGAGATTACCAAAAAACCAACACACAAGACTCATAAAAGATTGTGCTCAAGAGCCTTGGAAAGAGGCGTCGCAAGCGAATAACTAGCAAGACCACGTCACAACAAAAACACCATCAAGTGACGGCGACACATATTTCAAAGACGCGGTTCACCCCGCACCAAGCAACTAAACTCAAAACAGCAGATCTAGAAGATTCCTTCTTACTTATACAACGGCGTCATCACGACTCTAAGTCGTTTTCCTTCTCCTTAGCCCCCCTTTTTTTCTCTATATAGACAAACACCCGAAATTTTAGGGTTTTGAGTTTGTAAACATTTAAAAAGAAAAAAAAATAAAAAAGAGGGGTACAAACCCTAGTTCGATTAGAGGGGAAGCAAAAGCTGTAGGGAAACGATATTAGAGGGCCTAACAACCCTAAATGTAAAACCACCTTCTTTCTAATTCATGGGTTTTAAATCAAGTAAGGTATACTATTAATCATCTCAATATGTCTATGTGGTTGTTTGATTTATATATTGCCTCTTTTTTCTTTTTTACTTTTTCATCTTCGTTTTTTATTTTTGCTTTTTCTACTTGCATTATTAAATCTAAATCTTTTAAACATGCTAAACTTGATTAAACCTCAAATTGTGTTTATGATTTTATGATTTGTATGAAACCTAGAATGGTAAATTATTAGTAGGGTGTTGCTTCTTTTCTTGAGATGGATGTGCAGAGCAACTTATAGGTCTTGGAAAAAAACCCAGCTTTTGTGTCTGCAAAATCGCTGTATATGTCTAGGAAATGTGATTTGTGTAGAAAAAGGATAAAAAAAACCATCGGTAAACAGATCTTTTATACAATTATTACAACATATTATTACCTAATAACTTTTTTAAATACTAACACTTACTGCCTTAAAAAAAGCTTACCCCCTAATATTTTAATAAGTTTGATAACCACACGTTTAATACCCCAATTATAAAAAAAAAACCGAATATATTCACATGCACATGTAGTGTACTGATCCCCAAGGGGGGGGCCCGTGTAAAAGTCTTTCATACCACCCCTTGCAGTGCGTTACTTTACTACTACATCTACTACATTCCTAAGCTGGCCTACAAATAGGACGGCAGGTTTCGTCTACTTGTCGAAAATTCTTAAAAAAAAAACTGAAGCATTATGAAATCCTTACACCGAATCCTGCAAACCAATTGTGCCAATATGCATAACAACACCTAAGGAAAGAAGCAATCTACAAGAGATAAACAAGGTTAAATAAACAAATCAAAACCACAATTTTTTAAAATCTTAATGTTATCACAATCACAAACCATTAGTATTTAGCATATAAAGTTTAAAAAATAGCTAATAAGGAATATTTAATAGAATACACCCCCCAACCCCACCCCACCAACACTCGCACACACACACTCTCACAATCCTCACACAACACCACCACTTATCCCCCACACCCTCGAACACACTCCTCACCCCAACACCAGCAATACCTACCCCTCAATACAATACCCCCCCAACTTACCCAACCAAAAACCCGAGCTATCACACACCCCCCCACACCCCCCCCCCCCCCCCAAACCCCACCGACACTACGACACACACAAACAACTTAAACCTTCATTCAACATCAGACAACAATATCTACAGTCTAACATACATTCAAACAACCACCACCCACAAAATTAAAAAAACCCCTTCCGCCACTCTACATCAACTCGTACCACTAACAATCCAAACATATCTAAACCACAACACAACACACAAACACAAAAATAAATCAACAACCTCACACAACAAAAAACCACACAACATCATCAAACTATCTACAACATCGAACAACAAACAAACAACAAATATCCAACACACAAAACAAAAAACATCACAACAAACAACCCACAACCCACCCCCCACATCAACATCCCAGACACCATCTTCATATCCACTTATCTTCAAACATCTTGCCCTCTTAGACAAAATACTCAACCAATCCAACAAATAAACCAAAGCTTCCCCTCTATCTTCCTAATCTAATCACGATTCATCTTTAACACTATCTTATAAAAACTACATAATATACTAACATATTCATTTCTATACCAAATTCAATTCAATCTTCTTCTTCCTAATCAATATATCTTTCTCCCTCACAAAAACAAAAACACCCCTTAAATTCTGTTAGAAGAGAAATAGAAACCAAGTCAAACAGCCATACAAAACCAACACTATTCCCTGCATCGAGTGAATGGATCAACACAAACCCTGAGTCCTCTAAACCCATAACTACACAACAACAAAATCGAGTACAACGCTTAGAGTTCCTCCAGGAGTTGTAACAATTCACGTGTAGAAGTCCATAGCGACGATCGTCACAACAAGTTTTTGGCGCCACCGCTTGGGGAATAGATTTCTGGATTTTGATCATAGTTTTGCTAGTTTCTATCTCCGCATGATCCTTTCAAGTGAGATTTTAATTCCGCGTATTAGCTTTCTCGTAGTCTGTCTTTTCTTTGTACCCTTTGTTTTGTAAATCACTTTCATTCACCACCATGATGTATGAAAGACCACCAACCACACCCTTTCAAAACCCCCACGAAAACACAACGTTCCATTCCAAAGATATAACCATTAGTTGTTCTAAACACACAAGATTGAACCTATTCTATATGCGTGGACTCGTTTCAAAAACTTAATCAAAGAGTCCCTCATCATGGCCTCGATTTATGGTCCCTTACTCATTCCTTAATGATTATGTCAGATGAATATACCGAATGGACCTTAACTTTGCAGCAGACGGGAACCTTGGAGAATTAAGTGGTGAAGAAGCATGAGAAGCCATAGAAAATTTCGCCCAAGGCCAAAAAGAATAGGATAACCCACCAAACATTATTTCCGAACAAGAAATAGAAAATTTAAAGGTTCATGCAAAAAGATTATTTGGAAATGAAAATGTTTGGGTTGAGATGCATAGCAATATAGCATGGGACAAAGTAGAAAATCCGAACCCACAAAGTACCCTACAAGTCTTCCCATTATTGGAGGAATACACACCTCCCGTGACTTACCCAGAAGAAGTAGAAAAGACTTTAGGAACCCCGATAGAGGTAGAACCTTTGGACGAAACACAACTAAAGGATTTAGGCTTGAATACTTGTAATCATGACATTCCTCTTAGTTCTAGGGAAGTTCTAAGTTTTGATAAAATGAAGCCTCAACCACAACCCTTACCAACTTGTCCACCTTTAGATATAAGTCTAGGAGACAAAAGAGGTCTCGAACCACCCATCAAACCACATAGTTCGGATATTTTTAGAATGAAGGAAGTAGATCATTTGACCAATAATACACCGCCTTCACCTTACGTAGCATCTTTCCACCCTAAGGATACGTATTGCCATTATCACCCATGCATTGGCGACCCTAAGAAACATTATGGATTTAAACCGGGTTTATTAGGACTTAGTGGATCCTTAGGTGTTAATTTTTCGAAATTGGGAATTCTAGAAAATGATTGGGAATTAGAATCTAAGGAAGTTTCTTTTCTAGGAAGAGGACTTAATTCACCCGTTAGGCCAAAAGAAGTAGAGAAGGTTAGGATTAAGGAAACACATCATTTGAAGCACATAATTAAACAACCACTTTTTTCAAAATATTACTCTTTCCCATCACAATGGTGTGTACCGTTACTATCACCCGCACATGATCTCAAGTGTAGGGGAACCCTCTCTTTTATCTGTTAAATAAGGGTAGAGTCAGGCTCATGACTCGAACAAAAACAAGCGCTTCTTGGGAGGCAACCCAATTTACTTTTCCTGCATATTAGGAGTGTCGTGTGTTTTAATTCTTTATAGTTTGTTTTATTATGTTTGAACTATCTTGTAATCATGCTTTGTTTTTTTTAAAGGTATTTTGCAAACAATAAGTGTAGGGGAATTTATCTGGCTTTTGAGCCAAATTCAAACATGCTAAATAAATTGTGCAGATTAATTTGCGTCAGTTTCGAGTCATATGATTGAATTGTTAAATCTCAGGTTTTGTACAGCCATTTATACAGCAACTAACTTATGGAATCAAGTGCAGGAAATTTTTCATCAAAAACAAAAATTTCGTTTTCACAGACTATGGAGACGGCGTCACGATTAACACGCGACGCCATCACCACGACACCTGTGACGGGGTCACACCAATCCCGATGGCGTCAAACACCCAGGTCCAGAAAACTCAAAGTTTTTAATTATTTTTGAAAAAAAAACTTGCGCAACATTTAATATATGTATTCTTCTATACAAACCTACAAAACCTAATGAGTTTAACAATTATTTCATCCTATCTATCAATTCGAACCCTAAATTCACATTGTATATTGGTAAAACGCACATTTTATGCTTGGTATAGTTTTCTCTGTCTTTGATTACAGGTTATATTTGATGAGGAGAAGCTTGGAAGTTCTTAGGAAGTTTCATTGGATGATTCTCGGAGGATGATTTAACCAGTTATCGCATGTTTCTTCTCCATTATTGAGTAAAACAGGGGAGTACTAGTTTCTTTTCCTTGTTTTCTTTTCCGTTTATCTGTTTTAATGAGTACTTCTAGAGAACATTGGGGACAATGTTCAAAATAAGTGTAGGGGGAAATAAGCCTTAATAACTTCTCTTTCATTTTTCATTTGCTTTGTCCTTAAAAAGATGGGTAATATATCAAAACATAGCATAAAAGGGTAATTTTTACCAAATTTTTTTTATGACACATACCAACAAAAACCGAGTATTACTAGCGTCTCATGGATAGGAATTTATATGACTAGCACAATAACCCTCAAAATTCCACCCCAAAAATATGAGGTTCGCCCTTAGATCTTTAGGAATTCGGGTACCCATCGTCAGTAACCCAAGATGATTTTATCTTTACCCGGTTCGAGTTAAGGAGTAAGCAGTCACATATGTGTATTCCATCGTTACGGATGTGTACGTGTGGTCTTCGTCGCCTTTTCTAGAATGTCTGGTGTTAGTAAAATTCATATGAGTATACCAGTAGCATATTAAATTTTAGAACTTGTTTTAGTGATGCATCCCGAGACCGCATAGTAAGTATTAGGATTTGCTTGATAAGAGGCATTAGGATTAACCCATGTTTTAAACCTGTAATTGTTATGATGGTCACACCGATCATATAACTATCCTACACCCTTGCCATGCACTCACCTTTAGTGCAGGATACCCTAGTACAACCCTCCGAGCCTATCCTTTTTCACGGTTCTCGTAATTTTCTGGTTAATCCGGACTATTAATGAAGAGCATTGTCACCCTTAAACCAATCGTTACACCCAAAAAGCCTTAGCCTACCTTATATGTACTCGCCTTTAGTACATTATTGTGATAACCCAAGTTAATTATTTGAGTACACGGTTGCTAAGTCCTTATCCTTGTAAATACAGTACAGTTTCGTGGACGATTGGGATTCATGTAGTATTATTCGCAGAAGAATAGGAAGAAAATAAGTTAATACCCCCATATGTTTGTCAAATGGATCTCCATTTTATTTATCCACCTAAAAGGTGTCATTAGTTAGAATGTAAAAATCGATCAGTAAACGCTCAAGTGGTAGGGGTACGTATTATAAACTCCCATGTGATGTGTATTATGTTATTCAAAAAAAAAGAAAAGAAAAGAAAAAGAAAGATATTTTATGTAGAGTTAGTGTAGAGTTTTTGTAGATTTCGTCTAAGTCTTGGCTTAGCAACCAACCCTAGCGTTATTCGTCTGTAAGTAAATGAACTAACCCTTCCACCTAAATCCCCAAAGTAACCGCCCAATGTATCTCATCCGTTTCTGTTTTCATTATATGTTATCTTACACCTACACCCCACAACCCTTTATAATGACCTCTTAGATAGTAATGAATGATATTTGCACCTAGCGGTGGAGGTTTGATCCTTTACCAAGCCTATGGAAATTTATATGCTATAACAGGTAATAAGTGTGATTTTCTGTTTCCCCCTATTTATAATTTCCTTATACACAAGAGTGAAATAGAGAATCTCAACACTTATATGAGGTGCTAGTAATACTTTCCGTGGCTTTTAATTCCGAGGTCTAGAAGGTTGAGTGTTGTAAGAATTATGTTTAAAGATGTCAGTAAAATAGACCCCATATTGTTATTGCATAGAAGAAAAAACCCCATATGTTATAATTCATTATACACCCGAGTGAAAGAGAGAATCCCAAACACTTATGTGAGGTGCTAGTATATACTTTCCGTGCTTTTAATTACGAGGTCTAGAAGGTTGTGTTGTAGACTATGTTTAAAGAGTAGGTAAAATGACCCCTCATATTGTTATTGTCTAGGTAGAAAAGCCCATTTGCTTAAGGACAAGCAAATCCCAAGTGTAGGGGTATTTAATGAGGTGTCATTTTATACACTTTTTTGGGGTCGTTTAACCCTCAAAATCGCGTGTTTATGCCCAAAATGGGTACTCATTCGTTCCTTTTTAGGTATTTCTCATTTGGAAGATATTTGGATGATTTACACGTGACTTGGGCTCATTTGAAGAAGAAACGGACAAGATTACGAACCAACACCAAGACTCTTGAAGATTTGTGCTCACAGAACCTGGAGATGGCGTCGTAAGCTATACACTACGCCGTCACAACCCATCAAGTGACGGCGTCACATATTTTAAGACGGCGTCAGCCTACATCGACTCAAACGCAGATCTAGAAGATTCTTCTTACGACAGCGTCACGACTAAAACGCGACGCCGTCGCGTCGTTTTTCCTATATATACAAACCCAAATTTAGGGTTTTGAGTGTGTAACTTTAGAATAAAAAGAGGGTACGAACCCTAGTTCGTTTAGCAGCTGTAGAAAATGATTTTAGGGCCTAAAACCCTATTGTACCTCTTCCAATTCATGTTTTAATCAAGTAAGGTTTACTTAATCATTCAATATGTCTATGTGTTGTTTGATTTATTGCTCTTGCTTTATCTTTAACATGCTTGGCTAAACCTCCTATTGTGTTTATTTATGATGGTATGAAACCTAGAATGTAGATCTTAGTGGTGTTGCTTCTTGTGATGTATGTGCACGTTAAGTCTTAGAAAACCAGCTTTTGTCTGCATCGCTGTTGATATGTCTATGGAAACGTGATTGTGTAGAAAGGATACCATCGGGCAACAGTCTTCATACTACCTTGCCCCCTAATATGGTTGATCCACTTTTAATATATTTCACACGCACTTAGTGTACTCCTAGGGGCCGTGTAATAGTCTTCATACTACCTTGCATGTGCGTTGCTTTAGCGGCATACTAAGTATACGGTGGATTCGTGTAATTCGTTCATGCTTTAGGAAATAGTTACACAGATCATCACAAGTGTGACAAGGCAACAACACTAGGAGAAGCAATCTAGGGAGTAATACATGATTAAATAAACACAGTCTTTTATCTTATTGTTATCACCAGTAGCTTAGTTAATATTTAGTTTAAACAGCTAAAACCAAACCTCTCTCCAATTATATGATTTACTTGCTTTCCATAAAATATAAAAATACAAAAATAATCTTCTCTCAACCCTTAGAATTCTGTTAGACCGTGATCAAGCCTTCCCAACCTATTCCTCGAGTGAACGATAAACAACCCCGAGTCTTGCCTATACTACACTACAACGATTAGGTGCACTGCCTAGGGAGTTGTAAAACTTCTCGTGTAGAAGTCCTACGACGACCGCACATCAAGTTTTTGGCGCCGCCGCCTGGGGAATAGTTAGGTATTGATCATAGTTTAGCTTAGTTCTACTTGCTTGAATCCTTTCAAGTAAGATTTAATTCCCGCATATTAGCTTTCTTGTAGTCTATCTTTTCTTCGTGTTATCTGTTTCGTAACCCATTCTCGTCAACCACCATGGGAGACGAGAATCCTATCCGTACTCTAGGAGATTACTCCAAACCAAGCCACGAGGGCTATAGGAATACCATCGAGCTCCCCGTAGGGAACAACATGGTACCTCTTCGATTCGACACCATCTGGTTGGTGCAAAATGGATGCTCATTCCACGGACTACGGTTCGAGGATCCAAATTAACACCTCAAGGATTTCCTTAGACTTTTGGACTCACTTGACCTTGACGGTGAAAATCGGGAAAGAACGCGCCTACGTTTATTTCAATTTTCCCTACGCGATCAAGCTAGCAATTGGCTTGAACGCCTTCCAGCAGGATCCATCTCCACATGGGAGGATCTTACTACCCGATTCCTTGCTCAATTTTTTCTACCGGGAAGGACCGCAAAACTTCGCAATGATATCTTGATGTTCCAACAACATCATGGAGAATCTCTATCCGAAGCATGGACTCGTTTTAAGGACTTACTCAAAAAAGTCCCTTATCATGGCATCGATCTTTGGCTCCAAGTCCAAATTTTTTATGACCATGTCCATCCCGTCACAAGACGAACCATTGACCAATCGGCCGGTGGTAAGCTTCGTAACCTCAACCCCGAAGAATCCTGGGCAATATTAGAGGACCTCGCCCTCTATGACAACAAAAGTTAGAACGACCTAAGGGATTTCGCTAAGCCGGTCAAGGCAATCACATTGCCACAAGATGTCTCGAGTACATCCGACCGCCATCTAATCAAGCTCAAAAATCAAGTCTAACGCTTGATAGAAGCTCATCTTGCTCCAACACAACCTACCCAAGTAAACAAAATCACCACATCGTGTAGAATCTGTAATGGTCCTCGCGGCACTCATAAATGCACAAAAGGCCCCGAGCAGGCTTGTGTTGACTATGCATCTTCACATACGAATGAAATCAGAGGCAAGGAGTTCACCTCAAACCATGGACCAAGGAATTTCAATGATGCCGCCAACACTTGGAAGGATAAACCAAACTTTAACCAGGAACATACCCAAACCTTCACTAGCCCACAAGGCGGATCAATCTCGGTCCACTCCTCTAGTTATCAAATGAAGCTTGAAAAGTCATTACTTGATTTCGACTCTAACCAAGAAAAAAAGTTATCTCACCTAAGAACCCAACTAGAACAACAACAGGACGACATGATTGGCAAGATTAACCTCCTTTGGAAAACTGTCTTCGAAAAGCTCAATGACACATCTTCCCCTAAAAATGTAGGAAGTTCCATGGCCCCCAGAAACATTACAGCAATCAGCCATGACGAGAAGGAGGAACTTAGAAAGAAAGGAATCAAAAGCCCATCAAAATTGCTCTCCCCAAAATATCTCTCTCCCACATCCATAAAAGAACTAAACAAAAATCCGTCATCTCCAAAACGCGTTTATTTCGTCAATTTAATCGTTATCTTAAGCACGGACAGTGATACGGAGGAAGAAGATGCCTCATCAACCAATGCATGCAACCTCAACCTTGGTGGTATGGCAAAAGGAAAAGAAGAGTTAAAAGAGAAAGGCAAAGAAGATAATGAAATGGAGGCTGACATGGAAGTGGAAGAAGAAGAAAGTGAATTTGAAAGAAACACCCGCAAAGATGGGAGACCCTAGGCTATTCACCCTACCTTGTAGTCTTAGGGGACTCAAAACCTTTCGACACACTAGATGATTTTTTTTTTTTATTTTTGGGGTCATGCGTAAACATAATCCACTTTACCTCTTCATAAAGTTAACATCGGAATTATTAGAGGAGGGATAATCATATCTTCGGATTGGCTGACGGAACTAAATCATACCCCGTCAGGATTGTTAAAGACGGAGAAGTCCACATAGGAAAACTAAAACTATTAAATGACTTCTACGTACTCGATATGAAAAAGGACCTCGATACCCCTTTGTTTGTAGGAAGAGGATTCTTAGCTACCGCCAACGCAGTTATAGATTGTAGGATGGCTAAAATAGCGATAGGAGAATGAATTACTAGGTCGGTATTTGGTGTAAAAGGAGTCGACTTAGGAGAGGAAGAATAACCTTATTGGACCACACTTGGAAAAAGGGAATCCTATAAACCCTGACCTAGCACGGATGGAATAGGCGTAAAACCCCCTTACTGTGCTAGAAAAGACTTCTTAGACTGCCACTTGCCCGGAGAATGGGAAATTTCTAGAGATGCCGAGCTGAATCCTTTTAAGGATACCTTAGTGTTTAGGAGAATGGTAGAATTTCTAGGGGCCATACCCATTAACCTTAAGTGTAACATGTGGGAGTCAGAGAACCTAATTGAGAAACCAATTGACTGGAACAAACCACCCAAAAATGAAGATGGAGCATGGCATGCCAAGATTAGATTAATCGATCCTGATGGAGAGGAATTCACCAAAACCCTTCAATCAATTCCCACCACTAGGAAGCTCTCCTAAAAAGAAAATCCAAGAGAAATCATCGAATTAGACCACTTCTATGACACGTGACGTGTGACTTCGAGTCTAGCTACAAGACTCGTTAATAAAGAAAAGCGCTTCTTGTGAGGCAACCCAATTTACTTTTCTCGCATATTAGGAGTGTCATGTGTGTTTTAATTCTTCACTATTTGTTTTATTATGTTTGAATTATCTTGTAATCATGCTTTGCATTGTCTTTAACCTCGTCTTAATGTCAATCAAAGGTATTATGCAAACAATAAGTGTAGGGGAAACTGATGAGAAAATTGAAGAAATAATCGAGGAAGAGGAAGATGACGAAGATGGTGAGTACTTCAACTCATTCCCAACTATGATGGAATTAACACATCATGAATGGCTATTAAAGAATCCTTGACCTCCATGGGTGAAGGCAAGGATAAAAACCAGAAGCCCAAACAACACCAAAATCTCCTGCATGATCGGTCACTTCTTTATAAGACACACCTACATAGACTTAGAATCACCAATCAATATCATGTCTAGGTGTCAATACAATTAGATAATGACTTATGAGCTTACATCAAGGCAGAAACCGTCAAACCCCAAAAAAATCAGCAACTTTGTAGGAAGACTAAGAGGCCTAAAGATTTTCATAAGGAGCTTCACCTACGAATGCAACTTTATGATATTATAAGATACCACTAGCATTATTGATCGCCACCTTGGAGAAATGGTCTTTAGAAAACCCTTCATAGATGAAACCAGCCTTGTCTATGATGAAGAGAAAGGAATAATCATGTTTGAGCAAGGTGATGGGAAAATCACATTTAAAATGCCTTACACCATAAAGACATTCAAGCAAACAGGGCTTATGGGATTGAGCACCGATTCCATACCCTCGTCCGCCCATGAAGAAAACTTTGGGCATGGAAAGACGCACTATTATCAATGATTACTCATTGGAAATGAGTACAAACAGGAGGAAGGTGATAGGAGAGGAATTAGGCATTTGATGAGATTGGAAAAATAAATGATGGATAACAAAGGAGAAGTCTCGTTAATAAAGAAAATATTGGGAGGCAACCCAATTTACTTTTCCCACATATTAGGAGTGTCATGTGTGTTTTAATTCTTTACTATTTGTTTTATTATGTTTGAACTATCTTGTAATCATGCTTTGTATTGTCTTTAACCTCGTCTTAATTTCAATCAAAGGTATTTTGCAAACAATAAGTGTAGGGGAATTTATCCGGATTTTGAGCTAAAACTCAAACATGTTAAATGAATTGTTTAAATTAATTCGCGTCAATATCGAGTCATATGATTGAATTGTTAATTCTTAGGTTTTATACAGCAATTTATACAGAAACTAACTTATGGAATCAAGTGTAGGAAATTTTTCATCAAAAACAAAAATTTTGTTTTCACAAACGGTGGAGACGACGTCTTAGGATTTGCTTGATAAGAGGCATTAGGATTAACCCATGTTTTAAACCTGTAATTGTTATGATGGTCACACCGATCATATAACTATCCCACACCCTTGCCATGCACTCACCTTTAGTGCAGGATACCCCTAGTATAACCCACTGAGCCTATCCTTTTTCACGGTTCTCGTAATTTTCTGGTGGACTCCAGATTATTAATGAAGAGCATTGTCACCCTTAAACCAATTGTTACACCCAAAAAGCCTTAGCCTACCTTATATGTACTCATTTTTAGTACATTATTGTGTTTAACCCAAGTTAATTATTTAAGTACACGGTTGCTAAGTCCTTATCCTTGTAAATACAATTTTGGGACAATTGGGATTCATGGTAGTATTTATTTTGCGGAAGAATGGGGAAGAAAAGTTAAGCCAATACCCCCATATGTTTGTCAAATGATATCCATGTTATTTTGATCCACCTCAAATTGGGTCAATAGTTAGATTGAAAATATCGAGCATGTAAAAGCTCAAGTGTAGGGGTACGTGTTATAAACCCCCATGTGATGTATTATGTCTTCAAAAAAAATGAGAAAAGAAAAAGAAAGAGATTGATGTAGAGTTGTGTAGAGTTTGTATATCTTCGTCTGAGTCTTGGCTTAGCAACCAAACCAGCGTGTATTCGTAAAAATAATTAGCTAACCCTTCCACTCTAAATTCACCCAAAGTCACCACCCAAATGTATCCCATCCATTTCCGTTTCCATTATATGTTATCTTACACCTACACCCCATAACCCTTTAAAAGACCTCTTAGATAGTAATGAATAATACTTGCACCTAGCGGTGGAGGTTTGATCCTTTACCAAGCCTATGGTAATTTATATGCTATGACAGGTAATGAGTGTGATTTTCTGTTTCCCCCATATGTTATAATTCATTATACACCCGAGTGAAAGAGAGAATCCTAAACACTTATGTGAGGTGCTAGTATATATTTTCTGTGCTTTTAATTACGAGGTCTAGGAGGTTGTGTTGTAGAATATTTTTAAATAGTAGGTAAAATGACCTCTCATACTGTTATTGTCTAGGCAAAAAAGCACATTTGCTTGAGGACAAACAAATCCTAAGTGTAGGGGTATTTGATGAGGTGTCATTTTACACACTTTTTCGGGCTCGTTTAACCCCCAAAATCATGTGTTTATGCCCAAAATAGGTACTTAATCGTTCCTTTTTTAGGTATTTCACATTTGGAAGACATTTAGATGAATTACACGTGACTTGGGCTCATTTGGAGAAGAAACGGACGAGATTACGAATCAACACCAAGACTCTTAAAGATTTGTGCTCACAGAGCCTGGAGATAGCGTCACAAGCCATACACGACGCCGACACAACTCATCAAGTGACGACGTCACATATTTCAAGACGATGTCAGCCCGCACCGAATCAAACGCAGATCTAGAATATTCATTTTACGATGGCGTCACGATTAAAATGTGACGTCGTCGCGTCAATTTTCTTATATATACAAACCTGAATTTAGGGTTTTGAGTGTGTAACTTTAGAATAAAAAGAGGGAACAAACCCTAGTTCGTTTAGCAGCCGTAGGAGACGATTTTAGGGCTTAAAAACCCTGTTGTACCTCTTCCAATTCATGTTTTAATCAAGTAAGGTTTACTTAATCATTCAATATGTCTATGTGTTGTTTGATTTATTGCTCTTGCTTTATTCTTAACATGCTTGGCAAAACCTCCTATTGTGTTTATTTATGATTGTATCAAACCTAGAATGTAGATCTTAGTGGTGTTGCTTCTTGTGATGGATGTGCATGTTAGGTCTTAGAAAACCAGCTTTTGTTTGTATCGCTGTTGATATGTCTAAGGAAACGTGATTGTGTAGAAAGGATACCATCGGGTAACAGTCTTCATACTACCTTGCCCCCTAATATGGTTGATCCACTTTTAATGTATTTCACATGCACTTAGTAAACTCCTAGGGGCCGTGTAATAGTCTTCATACTACCTTGCATGTGCGTTGCTCTAGCGGTATACTAAGTAGACGGCGGGTTCGTGTAATTCGTTCATGCTTTAGGAAATAATTACATAGATCATCACAAGTGTGACAAGGCAACAACACTAGGAGAAGCAATCTAGGGAGTAACATATGATTAAATAGACACAATCTTTTATCTTATTGTTATCACCATTAGTTTAGATTATTATTCAGTTTAATAGCTAAAACTAAACCACTCTCTCTCAAATATATGATTTTACCTGCCTTCATAAAATACAAAAATACAAAAAGAATCTTCCCTCAACCCTTAGAATTCTGTTAGACCGTGATCAAGCCTTCCCAACCTATTCCTCGAGTGAACGATAAACAACCCCGAGTCTTGCATATACTACACTACAACGATTAGGTGCACTGCCTAGGGAGTTGTAAAACTTCTCGTGTAGAAGTCCTACGACGACCACACATCAACGGCGGAACTTGATACTGAAGCGGGAGCATATACTAATTTTCATGTATCGGGACTTAAGCCTTTATTTCTTTGAACTTCTATATATGTATTTTTTTCATAATCACATATAATAATAATTAAGGCTTGGCACAAAACTTCATCTTTTAACTTTAACATCTTTACTTAGAACTTTTAGCAATTTAGCACTAAAGGGAGCACTTGCAAGAACAGGGACTTGTAGAATCTTTTACATATGATTAGGCTTCGGTCTAGTAAATGATGATCAAGCACAAGTTCTAGAGCTTCTAAATTACCGGCTCACTTAAATATAATTATCAACCAATACCATTGCTCTAGAAAAGGCGACAAAGACCATACGTACACATCCGTAATGATGGAATAGACACATATGACTGCATTCAAACCTTAACTCGAACAAGCTAAAGGCATCAATTATCTTGGGTATCAAAGGTGGATACCTGAATATTCTAGAGGCTTATAATTCTCACAATTTGGTGGAGTAGGTTGTGCTAGTTATAATGTCAATCCGGTTAGATTTTCCTTACTAAGAGCATTTTTTAATTTTTGATAGCATATATATAAATTTTGATTTTGATTTTTTGTGCAGGGCAAACTTTGACAATTTGACAGAGCAAACATGGAGGGATATGATTATTTTTTCCTATTTGGCTTCCCTCCACACTTAAGTTGAACATTGCTCTTAATGTGATAACTGATAATAGAGATAGAATTGGGAAAATTAAGGGAAAATGGTACTTCCCGGGGCATAGAGAGATGTATAGCTACGAGAGAGCTATTCTTGAGCATACTTCATAATTTTCCAATTCTTAACACGCTACAAGAACACCTGCATAAAACTAAACAACACAAAAAGCATACACAAAAAAGAAAGATATTTTTGATTGCTTTCTTTAGAAACAATAAAATAAAGGGTATTAGTAGAAAAATGGAGGAGAGACTCTTCCACACTTAAATTGAACACGTTTTGCCACCCAAAGCGTTAAATTTTAAGAGAGTCTTTAGCAAACTTGTAACATTCGGGTCATTCTTTGGGAAGAAAGTAGTTTACTGCTTCCTTAGTCATTATCTTCCTCATTATATAATTTAAGTCGATGGCTATTGACAATAAACGTCTTTTCTCTTTTCCATAGAGCTCAACATATCCGGATGGATATTGATGTTTTACTACATAAGGTCCTAACCATCAAGATTTGAGTTTCGGTTGTTTAAATTTGTACTTTGAGTGAAATAGCAAAACTTTGTTTCCTTGTTTGAATTCTTTCCTCATTCTTAATTTTCTGCCATGCCAGACTTTGGTTCTTGCCTTATATAGACGAGAGTTTTTTAAGGCTTGGTGTCTAAGTTCATCTAACTCATATAACTGAAACATTCTTTTCTCACCAGCGGCGATGAGATCTGGGTTGCAATTCTTCAGAGCCCAATATGCACGGTGTTCAATTTCAAATGGTAAGTGGCAGTTTTTTCCATATATTAGTTTGTAGGGTGTGGTACCGGTAGGTGTTTTGTAAGTGATGCGAAAAGCCCACAGAGCGTCATCAAGTTTTCTTAACCAAATAGCAGGGTTGTCTTTAACAGTTTTCAAGAATTCTTTTAAGAGCTCTGTTTGTGTTTTCAACTTGACCACTAGTTTGAGGGTGATATGATGTAGAGAAACGGTGATTAACTTCATATCTTTTCATTGTCTTTTCCATTATTTTGTTGCAGAAGTGAGTACCTAGGTAGCTGATTAGAGCTTTGGGTATTCTGAAATGGCAGAATAGTTTATTTAGAAAAGTGATAACCACTTGGGCATCATTGGTTGGTAAAGCTTGAGCTTCGGCCCATTTAGATACGTAATCACCAGCGACAATAATGTATTTAAACTTATACGATTTGGGAATGGTCCCATAAAGTCAATACCCCATATATTAAAATTTTCACATACCTGAATGTTGTTTAAGGGCATCTCATCACGTTTCAATATATTTCCTGTTTTTTGACATGATTCGCATAGGCGAACTAGAGTATGAGCTTCTTTTATGATTGTTGGCCAGTAAAATCCTGAATCTAGGACCTTTTTAGCGGTTACGTTGGGTCCATAATGTCCATCGGTTGGTCCGTGGTGACATTGATCTAAAATTGTTTGGATTTCTGATTCGGATATATAGCGTCTGATCATTTTGTCAGAACATACTTTGAAGAGATATGGTTCCACCCAGAAGTAGTTTTTGAGGTCAAAGAAGAATTTGTTCTTTTGTTGATACGTCATCCCGTTTGGTATAATATCAGCTACCAAGTAGTTTGCAAAATCTGTGAACCAAGGTTCATCTTTGGTATTGATTTCCATAAGAGTTTCTCCGGGAAAGTTATCATCAACATCACTGTCATCACTTGACTTGTCATTTTCAATTCAGGACAAGTGGTCGGCAGCAACATTCTATACCTTTTTTGTCATTGATATCTATTTCGAATTCTTGCAGAAGTAGAATCCATGGAATAAGGCGTGGTTTTGCGTCTTGTTTCTTGAATAAATGCTTAAGAGCTGAATGATCGGTGTGAACAATAGTTTTTGAGAGAATAAGATAGGATCTGAATTTGTCGAATGCAAAAACTACAGCCATAAGTTCTTTTTCGGTTACGGTGTATTTTTGTTGAGCTGGATTAAGAGTTTTACTTGCGAAATAGATTGGATGAAAGTTTTTACCATCTTTTTGACCTAAGACAGCTCCAACTGCGAAATCACTTGCATCACACATAAGTTTAAACGGAAGATTCTAGTTTGGGCTTATGATCACAGGAGCACATGTGAGTTTCTCCTTCAATAATTTGAATGCTTCTTGACATTCATCATTTAATTCAAATGAAGTATCTTTTTCAAGCAGCTTAGTAAGAGGTCAAGCAATTTTCGAGAAATCTTTAATGAAACGTCGGTAAAAACCAGCATGTCCTAGAAAGTTTCTAACACCTTTGATGTTAGTAGGAGGTGGAAGTTTTAAGATTACGTTAATTTTTACTTTGTCGACTTCAAGTCCTGCGCTAGACACCTTGTGTCCAAGCACAATTCCTTCTTTGACTATGAAGTGACATTTTTCCCAGTTAAGGACAAGATGAACATCTTTACAATGCTCGGAGCATTTTATCGAGGTTGTTTAGACATTTGTCAAAAGAGTTTCCGAAGACGGAGAAATCGTCCATGAATACTTCCACTGATTCTTCGATCATATCGTGAAAGATTGCTAACATGCACCTTTGGAATGTGGTAGGAGCATTACATAGTCCGAAAGGCATTCACCTATAAGCGTATGTTCCGAAAGGACATGTGAATGTTGTTTTTTCTTGATCCATAGGGTCGATAGGAATTTGTAAATAGCCAGAAAAACCATCAAGGAAACATAAATATTTATTCCCTGCGAGTCTTCCTAACATTTGATCCATAAACGGTAAAGGGAAATGATCTTTTGCGGTTGCTTCATTGAGTTTATGATAATCGATGCTTACTCGCCAACCCGTAACGGTTCTTATTGGAACAAGTTCATCATTTTTGTTGGTAATGACTGTAATACCACCTTTCTTTGGTACACAGTGAATAGGACTAACCCAAGGACTATCGGAAATCGGGTAGATAGTACCGGTATCTAAGAGTTTCATGACTTCTTTTTTAACAACTTCTTACATGTTTAGATTTAACCTTCTTTGTTTTTGGACAACCGGTTTCTTGTCATCTAGAAGTTGTATCTTGTGTTTGCAGAACGATGGGCAAATACCAGGAATGTCTGTTGTTTTCCCAGCAAAAGCTTCCTTGTGCTTTTTAAGAACGTATACAAGTTTGCTTTTCTTTTGAGCAGAGAGTTTAGATGATATGATTACAGGAAGGAAAGATGGCTCCTCCAGGAATACAAATTCCAAGTTATCGGGAAGAGGTTTAAGTTCAAGATCTGTAGGAGGTTCTTCGAGAGATGTTTTGATTTTATAATCGGTGTTGGTGATGATTTTCTCGAATGGTAGTTCTTCAATATCAGATTTAGCGTCAGAATTTTCATTGGTAGTCATTGCCATAAATTCATCGAATTCAGCAAAGATTTCTTCTTCGAGAAGGGTTCCTTCGATGGAATGGAGGATTTTACTACCTTCGTCTAGAAGAGCGTCAGAATCTTCTTCTAAGATTTCATCGATGACATCGATACTGAAACATGTATCATCGTTTGAGTAAGAGTGTTTCATCGCAGAATTGATATTGAAGATCATTCGTTCAGTCCCAACTCTAAGATTGAGTTGTTTCTGTTTAACTCGAATAACTGCATCAGCAGTGTGAAGAAATGGTCATCCCAAGATGAGAGGAACTTTACTGTCTTCTTCCATTTCGAGAATAACGAAATCGACAGGAAAGGTGAATTTACCAACTTTAACGAGCATATTTTCAGCTATTCCAACAGGGTATTACAATGATCTGTCGGCTAATCTTACGCTCAATTTGGTGTGTTTGAGAGTTTCAAGAGATAGTTTTGCATATAACGAATATGGCATAAGGTTAATGCTAGCACTAAGATCGGCTAAAGCATTACAGGAGAAAGTTTTGTTGAAATTACATGGAATAAGGAAGCTTCCGGGGTCTCCAAGTTTTAGTGAAACTTTATTCTGGATCATTGCTGAATTTTCGTCGCTAAGGAAAGTGTTGAGATTCTTGATTTGATGAGACAAAATAAATAAAAGAATGAAACAAAAGGACTAAAATTGTTATTAAAGAATTCTACAAGCTGGTGGAGAATATGTAGATTCTGGAAGATCTCCTTAAGAAGATAAAGATAACAGAAGATATTCTCTAAATATTTAAAAGATTTACTTGTCTAATGTTTATCTTCCTTTGTAAGTCTTGATCTATCCCTATATAAAGAGATCATAGACACATAGTTTTGTGTGCACAGAAAAATGTAGTCGACTAAAGGTGTGTGTGTGTGTTCTAGGCGTGTGATTCATTGTAAACGCCTAGAATGAGTGTTGTAGCCTCAAGATCAATGTTTCATTGATCCTGTTACTAGTTAGAGTAACTGTTCTAGAATTGATCATCTAGAATTGGGGCTTGTATGGAATGATAATGAAGAAAAACCTTGTTTGATAATATATTGTTCTTTATATTCCGCTGCGTACTTATATTATTTGTAAAACATATACTAGATGGGCTTAAACAATCTTCACAATTGGTATCAAAGCCATGGGGCTCTTGATCTAGGATCTACAAGGTTTGTTGATGTCGTGCTATGAAGGAAAAAGAAGGTATGATTTTTTAAAGTTATGGGCGATTTTGATGATTTTAGGGTTTTTGTGACACTTTAAAGCGTCGTCTTTATACTTAAAAAAAAGACGACTATGATTATTATTGATGCAAGTCGAGATGGTGAAAACTAGGGTTTTTCATTAAACCCCAATATGGTCAAACAGTTTTGATCGTGCATTGTTAAAGAAAGAGTAGGTTCGTATAAGGTTGTAACTGCTACTATTGGACGTGGATAGGATTTTATTAGGTACTTATTTTATACTGTCCAATAGTATTAAAAGACTTGAACGCAGTTTGGAATATTGTTTTGGTTCTGGAAAGTTAATACTACTGCCAAAGGGAGATTAGTATTGCTAATAAAAGTTTCTACTGCTAGGGTTGAAACTTAATGCTGCCGAAGGTAAAGTAGTAATGCTAGTTCATGGATAATGCTGCCAAGTCTAAGTTAATGCTGCTTTTGACACAGGTTTGATATGTGTTAATACTACTTGTGTCTATTAATGCTACTAACGGTAATGGTTAATACTGTTAGTTTTATATCAAGTATGTTAATGCTGCTGGGGTTTCGGTCTACAAAGTTAATACTGCCAGCTTTATGTTAGTACTGCTAGAATTTAGCAGTTACTACTGTTGGTTTATTGGTTCAGTATTATTGCTGCTAAGGTGTTTAAAAGCAATTAATACTGCTTGAATACACGTTAATACTGCCAATGATATGTTAATACTGCTACTTGATTTTTAGTACTGCTAGTATTGGGCTCAAAAAGTTTATACTGCCAGTTAAAGGTTAGTATTGCTTGTTGAAAGTTTGTACTGCTGGCTTATTGTTTATACTGCTAGTTATGCCTGATATCGGACAAAGGGCAGTTTTGGTTATCGGATGACACACACAAGAAGGAAGTTTTTGGTTGGTTTAAATGTTTTAAAGGCTCGTATTGTTGGATCTATGGAAGATGTGGTTATGAAGAAGGTTAATTATCACTTATTTAAAGTTGAAGTAGAGTTTCACAGGTTCGTGTTCTTATCATATCTTAAAGTGGGTGTTACACTTTAAAGGTAACTTGTTCATGCTTAGAAATGATGTGACGAAGACTTGACAAATCTAGCAAAGGTGTGTGATCTAACTTATGGTGCTCAATGCTCACATTTGCTATCACTTTGGTCTGGTGTCTCACAGAAGATGAGGATTTTTGTCAAGAGGTTGCGATCTACTTATATTTCACAGATTTATTTATAAGTTCGAAGTCACGTTGATAGTACAAGATATAAGACACAAGTTTGGGTTATTCTACTTCAGCATCAAGTTCGTTATACTTAGTTTTCTTCATCAGTAATCATTACATAGAGCTTACAGAATTGAAGATTCAAGAAATGGTTAACATATGGGTTTCAGGGGAAGCTTATTGTTAAAATGTTTAACCATTTACATGCACCACTTGAGGGGAAGTGTTTCGTTACTACTGCTGATCTTTATTACTACTGCTAGTTTATGTTTCTACTGCTCAAAGTCATTTTTCGTATTATGCTTCATGGCGGGTATTTTGAGTATTGGAAGGCTGGATTAGTAGTTGTGGTATATGGTTTGTAGCTGTTTTGATCCAAGTTGCATATCTACAGAAGACCCCTATTTGATAATTACAAAAAGGGGAAGAAGATTACAAGTTTATTGATTTGCAGCTTATTATATGTGGTGGCATGATACAAAGGATATCTACTTAAGGGGAAGTTTTGTTTCATTCAGGGAGATGATTACATCTTAACTTCAGGGGAAGCTTTGGCTTTATGATGAAGTTCGTACACGACTTTGTTTGTTTTGTCATCATCAAATAGGGGAAGATTATTGGGATTCTATATTGGATTCTAGATTTGATGAGACAAAATAAATAAAAGAATGAAACAAAAGGACTAAAATTGTTATTAAATAATTCTACAAGCTGTTGATTAATATAGTAGATAGCCTGAAGATCTCCTTAAGAAGGCAAAAGATAAGCAGAAGATATTCTCTAAATAATTAAAAAATTTTACTTGTCCTAATGTTGTCTATCTCCTTGTAAGTCCTTGAATCATCCCTATATAAAGAGATCATAGACACATAGTTTTGTGTGCACAGAAAAATGTAGTCGACTAAAGGTGTGTGTGTGTGTTCTAGGCGTGTGATTCATTGTAAATGCCTAGAATGAGTGTTGTAGCCTCAAGATCAATGTTTCATTGATCCTGTTACTAGTTAGAGTAACTGTTCTAGAATTGATCATCTAGAATTGGGGCTTGTATGGAATGATAATGAAGAAAAACCTTGTTTGATAATATATTGTTCTTTATATTCTGATGCGTACTTATATTATCTGTAAAACATATCTTAGATGGGCTTAAACGATCTTCACAGAAAGCGGCAGAAATTTATTCGATTTTTTGTTTGTTGCTTATTAGTTCCTTGAGAAACTTGCCATAAATGGGCATTCCGTCCAAGACGTCGACAAGAGGTACGTTGATTCGAACGGCCCGGATCATGTCGAGAAATTTTCCATATTGGGCCTCCATTTTTCTTTTCTTAGGCGTTGAGGATATGGAATTTTTGGTTTGTTTGGTTTAGGTAACGGAGTTTCTTTGGCTGGTTTTGAATTTTGAGTTTTTGGTTGTGGTGTAGGTTCTTCGTCTTCATATTCACTATCAAAATTGATAGGGGTTTTAGAATTGTCTTGTTGATCATTTGGGTTATCTGGTGGATTATATGACTTACCACTTCTTGTGAATACGGCATTCACATGCTCATTACGAGCTTGTGGTGGTTGATAGGCTTTTGAGTTGTGTCCTTTTGGGTTTGGTTGAGTTTTGCTAGGAAGAGATTCGGTAGGTCGACCAGATTGCTTGTCAGCGAGTCTGTCGAACTTAGTTTCGAAATTCTGGATTGAAGCTTGATGATTTTTTGCTACGGTTTCAAGTTGAATTTTGAGATCCATGAATGTTTCTTTGACAAAGGCGTTGATTGATTATTGAGACTTTAAGAAATCGTTGAATTGTTTTTTAAGATCGTAAGGTTTATCATCGGTATTGAATTCTCTCGATTGTAACTATTCTGTTCGTTTGAACGCCAATTATCGTGATTAGAATCTCGGTCGCGGTAATCATTATAAAAACCAGTCTTACGGAAAGTTTGCATGAATTTTGCCTCTTCTTCAAGAGACATGGGTATGTCATCATCGTCAAGATCGAGTTTTGCTTTTTTAGTATTAGATTGGAGTTCTTTGTACTGAGCGTCTATTTTCAGGGTCATGGCATCCATTCGGGCCATATTTTGTCAGTATCAGAATTACTGCTACCTTCATCGGCGAAAGCAACAGTTTTCTTAAGAGTTGATTTGGTTTTTTTATTTTTAGCCCAATCAAGCTTGAGTAAGACTTTATCTTCGAGAAGCTGATAGGCTTGATTTGGTGTTTTATAGAGGAAATACCACCAGCAGTGGCATTCAGAACTTCTTGGGTTATCTCGCTAAGACCATGATAGAAGATTTTTATAATATTGCCTTTGGACAGGTTATGACCATGGCAGTTTCGGAGCATTTCTTTCATATGAAGCCAAGCATCGGTTAGAGATTCATTTTCATGTTGAAAGAAAGCGCGGATTTCTCCGAGGAGTCGATCAAAAAGAGCTGGGGGAAAGAATCGGCTAATGAAAGTGGTTCGGAGTTCATCCCACGTTTTAATAGTTCCTTCGTTGAGTTCGTCCAGCCATGTTTTTGCTTCTCCAGTTAGTAATAGGGGAAACATCATCAGGCGGACAACTTCATTTTTGGTATCTCTGTATTTAAACATACCGCAGATTCTAAGGAATTAATGAATTTGTTTATGAGGATCGGTTTTGGTTCTACCATCGAATTGGTTTCCTTTGACAAGAGTCAAGTGGTTACCCTT
The DNA here is from genome assembly GCA_026074375.1 of Tanacetum coccineum. Classification (NCBI taxonomy): domain Eukaryota; kingdom Viridiplantae; phylum Streptophyta; class Magnoliopsida; order Asterales; family Asteraceae; genus Tanacetum; species Tanacetum coccineum. Next base: position 9,716 of record BQNB010011379.1, on the reverse strand, counting down.
AATAGCAAATTCGTTTGCGGTTTCAGTAATAGTGATTGCGGAACCGAGAGTTGGAGCGACAACATGGTCGGCAGCCTATATGGGTTCATCATCCATTGGATCGTAATTTTGAAGAATATCAAGAAAGTGACGGAAGTAATTGATGTTAAGAATTGACGGATAGACAATTCTTGGGTGTTGTGGTGGATTATTTCTTTGATCGTATGGAACTCTTCTGTTTCGTCGACGAAGTCTTCGATTCAGAGTACGTTCAGGTTCAGGTGAAGGTTCAACAAGTTCAGAGTTGGAAGCACGTGTATGCATCCAAGGGAGAAATTGTTTGGGTCAGTTTGCTAGAAAACTATACAGTGATTTTTGAAAAAGAGGGGGAGTTAAAATAATTTTCCAGAGTTGACTATAGAACGGCTTAAAAATTCCCCGGCAGCGGCACCAAAAACTTTGATGTGTTTCAAAAGCTTTAAATTTACAATGACTGAAAATACCAATTTTATTATAGGGAAACACACGGGTAAAAGTATAACCCATGTATGTAGTATAATCGTTTTAGGTAAGACCAGGTCGTCCACAGGGATTTGAGTAGTATTCAAATGTGAAATCCTATAATGATTCCATAGATCGTTATTAGGACTCATCTAAGGTATGATAACAATGATTGTAACACGCAGCGGAATATAAAGAACACAATCATGTTACTAATAAGGTTTTCTTTATTAAACATTAATAAAGAAACTAACTACTAACTACTACACAAGCTTTCTATGCGTTTCTAGACTCTCATTGGAGAAGTCTACTATTAAAAATGAATACCTGTAACCTAGACGCCTGCCCTCTTTATATAATAGAGGGAGGTTACAAGAAACCCTAGCTTACTAACAAAGCTACCTAACTATTACATAATGGGTCCTTATTATTTCAAAAGAAAACATAATACAATTAGGAAACTAATTAATTGACATTAATCATCACATTAATGTTTGACTAATCACATTAATGTTTGACTAATCTATATCTTCAACATTAATGTTGATTTCAATCAACATTAATCTTGATCTTGTTTCCTTCTTTAGCATATCTTGTTTCCTTTTGTTTCTTCTTTCTTCATTTCTGTTTATGGGTTTTGTAATCATCAAATCTGTAATTCCTAACAATCTTCCCCTATTTGATATTACAAAACAATCTGCATGAAGAAACAATGGTAGAACATGTCATCACAATAATAAGCTGCACAACAGAAATCTTCTTCCCCTTTTTGTAATCATCTAATAGGGGTCTTGTGCAACTCGTAAACGCTTCCCCTCAAGTGATGCATGTAGATGGTTAAGTATATCAACAATAAGCTTCCCCTTAAAAGTATACTCACCATCTCTTGAATCTTGAACTCAGTAGCATAGATCAAATCTTTCAATAGAAGAACACACGTGTGTGTATATTAGTTAGCATAGCAATAGATGAATGATCAACATCTATATGTATTAGTTAGTTTATGAATAAAAACCTTGTTCATAACATTGTTGTTCTTATTTGTTATTCCGCTGCGTGATCAATGTTATGATATCCTAGATACAAAGATCTAACCAATCTTGAGCTTAAAACGATCTTATCAATTGGTATCAGAGCCTGGTGGCTCTTGATCTAGGATTACAAGGTTTTTGAAGAAACCCTAAAACCCTAATTTTCAAGAAACCGATTTGTAGTAAAAGTTTTATGGGGTTTTGGAGTTAAATTGCTATAACAATCTTTATGATCGTCCTCTCTACCTTTTTGGTATGCAATACGATCTTCAAGTATTGTTATTATTCAAGGGTTTCTTGGTATAATTGATTTATGATGATGGTTTTAGATCTCGGATGGAACTGTTATTCACAACAGTTTATTCTTATTGATTTATGGCTCATTTTGGATTTATTGAAGAGGTGATTACGAAGAAAATTGAATATTGCTTATTTGATGTTTAGTTGAGTTTCACAGATGCGTGTTCTTATCATACCTTTTAGCAGGAGGTAACTTGTTTGTTTTGTATGGTGACGAAGACTTGCAAAATCTAGGAATGTGTGATTTTTCTTAAGGTGCTCAATGCTCACATTCGCTATCACTTGAAGGAGTTACGTTATTGTGCTCAGTGTCTCATTATAGAGAATGAGGATTTTGTCAAGAGATCGCGGTCTGCTTATACATTAGGAGTATGAGTTCAACGTCGTGGATAGTACAAGATATAAGACACAAGTTTGGGAGATTCTACTTCTTCATCAAATTCGTTATACTCTATTTTCTTCATCAGTGATCACTACATAGAGCCTACTGAGTTCGAGATTCAAGAGATGGTTAGCATACTTTCAGGGGAAGCTTATTGATTAAATGTTTAACCATCTGCAGGTTGCATATCTACTGAAGACCCCTACTTGATTATAACAAAAAGGGGAAGAGGTTTCGTTTCATTCGTATATTAACTTCAGGGGAAGTTCGTGCTTATTGGGTTTTGTCATTATCAACTAGGGGAAGATTGTTGGGAATTATATTTTGAGTTGATAAGACAAAACACGAATGAAACAAGATGGAAACATGAAGGACCAAAGTTGTAGTCAAAGAATACTACAAAAGATAAGAATTAAAAGATTTGGTCAAAGATAATGATTGAATAACTAATTGGTCAAAGATAATTAATTTCATCATTATTATCATTATTAATTGGTCAAAGATAATTAATTTTATCATTATTATCATTATTAGTTTCCATGTAAACCTTGACTCCTTATACTATAAAAGGAGGTCTAAGGTATGTACTTTAGGCATCCATCATAGTTAGATCTCTCCCAATGAGAGTCTAATAGTTAGTTTATGTAATAGTTAGTAGTTAGTTTATAGACGTGTTATAGTCGTCTATATGTATTAGTAGCCTCAAGGATCATAGGATCCATGTTACAGTTAGGTAACGTACTAATAATATTGAGGCATGAACGTTCGGTTAAAACCTTGTTTAATAACTTATTGTTCTTTAATTTCCGCTGCGTATATAAGTTATTTGTAAAACATATCCTAGATGGGCTAAACGATCTTATCAATTGGTATCAGAGCCTGGTGGCTCTCGATCTAGGATTACAAGGTTTTTGAAGAAACCCTAAAACCCTAAATTTCAAGAAACCGATTTGTGGTAAAAGTTTTATGGGGTTTTGGAGTTAAATTGCTATAACAATCTTTATGATCGTCCTCTCTACCTTTTTGGTATGCAATACGATCTTCAAGTATTGTTATTATTCAAGGGTTTCTTGGTATAATTGATTTATGATGATGGTTTTAGATCTCGGATGGAACTGTTATTCACAACAGTTTATTCTTATTGATTTATGGCTCATTTTGGATTTATTGAAGAGGTGATTACGAAGAAAATTGAATATTGCTTATTTGATGTTTAGTTGAGTTTCACAGATGCGTGTTCTTATCATACCTTTTAGCAGGAGGTAACTTGTTTGTTTTGTATGGTGACGAAGACTTGCAAAATCTAGGAATGTGTGATTTTTCTTAAGGTGCTCAATGCTCACATTCGCTATCACTTGAAGGAGTTACGTTATTGTGCTCAGTGTCTCATTATAGAGAATGAGGATTTTGTCAAGAGATCGCGGTCTGCTTATACATTAGGAGTATGAGTTCAACGTCGTGGATAGTACAAGATATAAGACACAAGTTTGGGAGATTCTACTTCTTCATCAAATTCGTTATACTCTATTTTCTTCATCAGTGATCACTACATAGAGCCTACTGAGTTCGAGATTCAAGAGATGGTTAGCATACTTTCAGGGGAAGCTTATTGATTAAATGTTTAACCATCTGCAGGTTGCATATCTACTGAAGACCCCTACTTGATTATAACAAAAAGGGGAAGAGGTTTCGTTTCATTCGTATATTAACTTCAGGGGAAGTTCGTGCTTATTGGGTTTTGTCATTATCAACTAGGGGAAGATTGTTGGGAATTATATTTTCAGTTGATAAGACAAAACACGAATGAAACAAGATGGAAACATGAAGGACCAAAGTTGTAGTCAAAGAATACTACAAAAGATAAGAATTTGCTTAAACAAACAAACAACACTCGAGTGCAACCAGGTCTCGTGGGATGACCTTAACTTACCAATCCCTAACTACACATGACTAGGGTTATACTTGCGCCGACAAGTTTCCAATTAACCGGTACTCTTGTTATAAATTTAAAGCTTAATGTGAATGCATCAGGGATGTCAATCCAAATAGATCTATTTATAACAATCGCGCTTACACAAAGTAATTAACGGTTCATGATAGTGGGCACAGTGGGTTATCGCTACTTAGGTAAAAGCATAATCATTTAAAAGGTACTTGCGTCCAAATATAAAACAAGCAATGTATCTCACCTTGAGATTTGTAAAATAGTGATAAACAAGTTAAAGCGGGGGTATAAACTCACCTCAAGTAAAAGTATTGATTCGGGAATAAATCAAATAAGTGGGACGTCACAGCAATTCCGAAAAGCGACCTAGTAAATAATGGGTTGTTTTAGAATTTTGCAAATAAAGTGAAGTGATGCAAATATATTTTTATAACCTTATATCACCACCTACGCATTTGCGTTTTAGTTTTATAAATCAAAATAACCTTTACGTCAAGTTCGCCATTTATATTCAAGTTTATATACTTTATAAATATTCCCAAGTACACGACTTTAATAAATCATAACTTGCTCGCTTATTAATATTTTTGAAAACTTCCGTCAATCATGGAAAGTATTTAGATAATACTTCAACTTTTATTAAGGACTTTATAGCTCATTCGGATCCCAAAACGCCCAAAAACACCAATTAATACTTCCAATCTGCTCACTTTTTATAAGTAAATTCATGCAGAAAGTTTATTAAAGTTTTAGTTTTTAGTCCAACTTCGAATGGGTGTAACTTCTTTGATATAATGATTCACGAAACGGGCGAGTACAACTTTTAAAGGTAAAATCATGTACTACAAAATGTCTCTTATTATTTTTCCCGCTCGAAACCCGAAAGTGTCAAAAACCGAGACAAAACAATTCCTGACAAAATGTAATATATATGTGCAGTTTTTTCCTAGAAATATTATTATTATCTACCGCGATTTTTTTCATTTAGGTCTAACTCACGATTCGTTTTAAATCCCTATTAATGATCATATAACCATTCGAAGGTATTATCCCACGTTCACTATTTTCTATCAGTTGCTAGTTGCTTTAGTGTAAAGTATGCATTTCATGTGTCTTGTGTCATTTTCTATCTCTGGTATGGTTGGGAAAATTGCACAATGCAATGGGAATGTAAAAGTTGTTAAACTCATATTCTCAGCAAATAGGATTACACAATTAAACTCATATTTTTTGCAATGGCAATGTAAAAGTAGTTAAACTAATTTTTTATCTCTAGTATGGTTGGGAAAATTGCACAATTTTTGATTTTTTTACACATAAATGATACATTACGAATCTCGGTGTAATTTCACCATCTTCGTAATCATAACAACTCTGAATAATTTCTTCCATAATTCTTCGTACTCGAATATACCAATAATTATGGAAGAAATTATTCAGAGTTGTTATGATCACGAAGATGGTGAAATTACACCGAGATTCGTAATGTATCATTTATGTGTAAAAAAATAAAAAAAATAGAAAATTACAACAAAAAAGAGGAGGAAATTTTGGAGATAGTCGGTTCGTTAAAGCTTAAACCGATGGTATTATTCAAAGAATCGATTATTCGTTGATACATGTTATAAATCAACGATGTAAAGTTTTGTATAAAGTGGTAGATATCGCCACTTATTTCTGTAAAAGTATGTATAGTATGGATGATTGGGAGTTGACCGTTATGGGAACGCCAACTAAGGGTTGTTTTTTTTATTTTGGATTGAAGACGTTTTTTGAGTCTATTTCGTGTCTACTAAACATGGAGTAGTCTATGATTTGTGTCTTTATCTTAGGAATGGTCGAGAAAGTATCTAGCAACTTGTACCTTATTTGTTTGGACTTAATCTATTTGCTTTGTATATTTTTATTTAACAACATTTATTTCCCTTTCCTAATCCCTAACCCTTAGGTTTTACTCGAATGAGGATGCAAGCAATCACATATGTCTATTCTATCGTTACGGCCATGTATGTGTGATTTTGTCCGTCTTGTTGGTTTAGTACTTTTTTGGTGAAAATATTAGAAGATCCATACCCTATATCACTCTTTGTCCTAACCCTTGGTTTTACTTGAGTGAGGGAATGAATGCAATCATGTAGGTCTATTCCATCGTTATGGATGTGTATATGTGGTTTGTCGCCCTTGCTGGTTTATGACTTTTGGTAAAGACTACTAATCCTATTCTTTAGCTTATTCGAGTTAAGGTTCGAATGCAGTCATATGTGCCTATCCCATCGTTATGGGTGTGTATGTGTGATTTTGTCACCTTTTATAGAATATTGGTATCAGGAGAGATTGGAAAGAGTGATCAACCCATTAATCCTTTTAAACCTAATTTACCTTTATAAACTTGTTACTCCTTAGCTTTAGTGGTGGAGATGTGTATCCTTGCCAAGCTTATGATAGAATACTCATCACAACCGAGCAATTAAGCGAATTAGTTACATGTTACCACATAGATTAGTCGAGTGATTTGAGTGATTTCATCTTCCTGTTTCGTGAGGTGTTTGGTTGTATACTGGTAATTGAACGAATAAATGCTTAAAGAGAAATCCTTTGGGATACATTTTCATAAATTTCTAAAGACTACTTGAGGACAAGTAGGATTCAAGTGGGGGGATATTTGATGACATCAAATAACGTCACTTTTATAGCATCATTTATCCCATGTTTCTTACCTATTTTATATAATTATTGCATGAATTGGTATTTAATCGTTTATATTTGAGATTTGCAGTAATTATGGAGTACTTTGTAAAGATTAGCTAAAAGGCACGCATTATGGAGCTAAAACAAAGAAATCTGAAGAAACTGTTCTGACTGACTATACGCTGTATCCATTAAGGAAGATACGGCGTATCTGTGCCTGCACTTCACAAGAAACCACGAAGACCTATACGCTGTATCCAGAAGATTTTATACGTCATATCCAAAATTTATTATATACGAAGATTCTGGAAGATATTGAATGTAGTCCCTACTCCAAGAAACTCTCTATACGCCGTATTGACTTCTACCAATACGGCGTATCGACCCTATTCTAGACAACTATAAATAGAAAACCTAAAAATGAGTTTTAGGTGTGCTTGATCATATTTTCGATACCCTAACCACAAAAGTCGATTTTCAAAAGACAAGAAGAGCAGAAGAGGTCGAGCAAAGCTTCTAATTCCATAGGAAACACCTTGTAATCCCTTATACTCTAATAATCATTCGATTTTTGATATCATTCATTTAACTCGGTTAGTCTACCTTGGTTGATTTGATTATTATTCTTGTATTAATTACAATGGTTAAGGGCTAATACCCTTGGGTATTAGCCATGTTTATGAAGATTTAAATGTTTGGTTTGTTTATATCGATTGCTTAATTTATCGTTGGTTGTTGATTACGTTTATCAATTCATACTTGTTTATGCGCTTAAGTATGCGACCCATCATTCAGCTAGATCTAGGAATGCAAAATATATAGGTAGCTAGATGTCGGGATGGCTCTCCATATCCGCAATTTATATATCTAGAAGAATAAGATCACAAATATTGACCTATCTTTACCAATCGCTTAAGGGAATAAGTTATTCTAGTAGGTGACCTAGTATAGCGTTCTTCTTCCTTTGGTAAAGACTCAGACAGTGGACTACTAGTATATAAACAGCCGTTAAGCAATAAGTAGGTAAAGTCTCCATAAGCTAGGGTTTAATAAGATCACCCGTATTAATCTCCTAAGATAGATTATAATAAGCAAATAGGATGCTTTATGCGGATGCGTTTAATTGTGACAGAATTCTACATGTCTATGTTTTAGGAAGAAGTACCGCCTAAATCTTGAAATCATATGCCGCCTCGAAATAAGCACTCATTGCACTAAAATAAACAAACCTACGTTTTAATTAGATTAATCATGGTTAATATAGTTTTCTTATAATTTGCTAGACCGCTTTTCTATCTTTTGATTATCTGTTTGCGGTGTTATTATGTTTTAAATTGATTTAAATCGCCACCAAACCTGTGCCAGTCTCTCAGACTGAAACCTCCCTTTATCCGTTTGAACTAGGTTTAGCATAGGTTTAACATAGATTAGAATTAACATAGTTTAAGTTGACTTAATTTAGTTAACCAAAATATTGATAGAACTAAAAGATTAATGCTCTTGCTCTTAGTGATCGACACCCTACTTACCAATGAAGCTACATCTGATCGAGTATACTGCTCATTAGTGTTCACTTATTTTAATAAATTATGGCCTTATTTTTATAAAGAAGACCGGTTCAAACCATAATTAGTTTGAAATCCTTTCCTAAAGAGATGATATGCTGAGAATAAGATCCACATTAAGGTTCTAATTTCGCATGATTTCGGGGTTATCCTTTTTATTTAATCCGAAACAAATCAACTACGAGTCCAGAGACGGAGGCTTTATTTAGATAACCTCAGAGTCGAAATTTGGCTTTATTATTATTATTATTAAGCAACAATATTAGCCCTCGGTCCTTTAAACAACTGCAACATCATGTTCGAACCAACCAGAAACAGTAGTCTTATTTCGACCTTAGTAATTTCCTCGACCTTTTTGAAGGCTGAGACATCGGGAGCGAACCGACAGGAAACAATAAACTTTTATCAGTTTCGCATTATTATTATTATTATTACATCCACCCTTTAAACGACTGTAACATCGGGAGCGAATCGATAGGAAACAGTGGTCTTATTTTGGCTTAAGTTTATTACATTATTATTATTATAGCCAAATTTCAAGTCCTGTGGTCTTTTAACTCCTAGACAACGGGAGCGAGCCGTCAAGAATCGGTAGCCTATTTCCCCACAGCACTAACAAAACCTTGATGTGTACCTTACTTTCATCAGAAGGAATCTCTAAGAAGGGATCAAAACTAAGAATTGCAAAAACCAAGCAACTTTATTTAATGAAAATTATAATTCTTATAGTTTTTAAGCTGATGGGAGCAAAAAGCCACAATTAACCTGTATGAGCTCTAAAGAGATCCAACTACTCTACGCTTAGAATCTAACTTATATTCAACTCTATCATTTTTCGTTCTTTGAAAAATTTTAAAGTCTTTCAAACGCTTAGTCTCGAAAGCTAGAGTGCAAAACTCAGTCAAGTCAAAAATCTCCTTAGTTCTAACCTATGGGCCTACTTATTTATTAAACATTTTCTATTATTTTTTCCATTTATTTTATTTTATTTTATTTACCATAAAATAAAACAATATATTTGTTAAAACGGGGTTGCGTAGGGCACAAAAAGGCACAGATATGATCATTTCGACAGAGAAATTTCCCCACATAAGAACGAAAAAGGCAAATGCTTAAAATTCCAAGTGTGAAAGGGAAAACAAAATCAGATATATATATATACATACATATATATATATATACATATATATATATATATACATATATATATATGATCAAGATTGAGGATTTCTCTAGATATACACATGAAGATGATCGGAGACCGAGTGATTAGAGGATTGAAAACAAGCACAGAAGTCTTCACGATCATAGGGAATCCTGCAAGC